>BHFT01015892.1:0-120000 GCA_004320025.1 Laticauda laticaudata | reverse complement strand
TGTTAATTTCTTTTAAGAATCTCACATTGCATTATTTTTTTTTTTAAAAAACAAGGGTAATTAAAGGAGGATATTTCTTTAATGGACTTAAGTGCTTGTTTGGACCATTTGGCAGATGTAATGGGTAATGTAAAATTAGGAAACTTGTGAGCCAAAACTGATTTACAAAATGATTGTGTTGTTTTATCAGTAGCTTTAATGGAACTGCGGTCTTCCATTTTAGAAACTCTCTTATATGCTAGGTAGTTCAAGATAGAGGTTTCTAGGCAGCCAGATAAATGGATTTATAGAGCTAGTCGACTAGAAAATATTTTTTTCATGGATATACTGTACAGAAAACAAGTAGCAGGAGGATTGGGGCTTGAAAGCATAGATTCATATCCTGGTCAGGCTCCAGTGAGATCAAATCTATGCAGACAATAGATCCAAAGAGAACAAAGCTAAGAGAGCGGAGAATTATCTTGATGTTTTTATTTTATGGAACCTATATAGGTAGAACAGTATATGCGTAGGGCTGTTCCTTGCAAGGATTCTTGAATATTTAGAATTCCTGTACATATAGATTTCTCACAGATTTCACAATAAGCATATTTGTTTTCTTTGAAAGTAGGCAAAAGCTGTTTCAGCAACTCTTTAATACAATATTTGGTTTTGCTTGAAAACAAATGTAACAATTTCTACCATTTGTAGAAATACTAATGCAAACATTTTCTGTAATTCATCCAGTGTAAGTCACTTGTCCTTCCTATCTGTAGGTTTAATCTGATTTGAATATAGACAATAACATTGGTGGAAACTGTTTTTTTCATTATCTTTTTACCCTTTCAGTCCCCATATTTTTCCAATGTCCTTTCCCAGATTCAGGAGCCTGACCCCAGTTCTTGAGCTTCACTGGGACCAAATCTTTATAATATACAGTAGTTTACAGAGAAGTCTGAATCTGACTCTTTATGTTCTTCCTTACATGGTTGACAATTTAATACTTTAAAGAACATAACAAGCCTATTAATAAATCTTTACATTTAGTTAATAGTTGGATGATCAAACATTCTTCCCAGCTGATATTCAGGAGCTATTTCTAACTATTCATATTCTCTCTCTCTCTCCCCCCCCCCNCCCCCCCCCCCCTCTCTCACAAACACACTAATTTTGTTTGGATGCTTACAACTGTGGATATATACTATCCCATAACCTCCTACTTTTAACACCATCCCTTTTCTTTACCAGTTGAAATCTCCCTGCAAGTACCACCACATTGCAGACTTTAAATTTTGTCTTCTCTGCTCCAGTGCACTCCCCCTTCCCCTTCATTCTCTCTGATTCTTATGTTACTGTTTTAAAGGAAATCTGGGGAAAAAAGGCTGATGCTGAATCAGCTCTCTTGTCTGATAAAGTCATCTCTTTGTCCTTTTTTTGAAGATGGTTCATAATTTGTATAGAGAGTATAAGGATATCTTGGGCTTCACTAGTGGCTTCTGGGCCATAAAAGTATCTGCTTTGATAAAATATTGACTGAATCTTTTCCCCTCAATTGTCAAACTAAAAAAGCAGCTTTATTACTCTTTTGGACAGCAAGAGAAAAAGTGCTGGTTGTAGTACATTGGATAGCACCTGTTTCACCATATTTCCTCTTTCAGAGACAGCTGGCAATTCTCCTTTCTAAATGTCTTAATGCTACCTTCTGGACAACGTAGCCTCATCTATAACTTGATTTCCTACTTCTCAAAATTATCTCAACATTTTTGGAAAGTGTAAATTTTTATTTCTGGCAAACTCAATTTTGTTTAATATTTTACAAGATTGTGTTGAGGGACTGAACTATGAATCAGGAGCAGCTCTGATCAGCAAATGATTGAATTTCGTTTCAGGTTAGGGAGAAGTATTATTTTGAGGAGAAGTTATGCAATTATCTGGTAGTTTCCTGCTTATGAATCTGACTAATTATTGCTCCAAGTAATAATATAACAGACAGGAAGTTACATGTCTCTGTTTAACATAGTATTCCCCAGGTATTCAATAATGTTTAAGTAAGGAATTATTAAATTAGTCCTGGATAATTTTAATCTTGCCTTCTAAAGTTGGAAGTGGCTCAAGAATTCATGATCACAGTGATAACCTTGAGTTTCTCCCAGGTATTTATGGGTCTGATCTGGGGATACATTGATCTGGCTTTTATTTTGGAGCAGATGTGATTTGTACTGCAGCTAAGATACATTTCTATTCTGTTGCTTTGGATCTGCATTTGCTGGACATTTGATGACCAAGCTTCTTTTTGTAGGGGCATTTAAGAAAAATGTGCGAAGGCACCATATACAGAGAATCTTGGAAGAAGTAGAGATGCTCTAAATGCATAAAAGTCAGGATTCAGGCCAGGGGATAAAATTTAAACTGTATTGGTTGCCCCCCTGGATGAGTTTTGGCAGAACTTGGATGAAAGAGTGGTGGGCATTCTCATTTTGTTACGCATCTTAGTGGCTTTTGATACTGTTGACCCCAGCATAGGTCTAGACTGCTAGATTAGGAGGCACTGAGACATAGTCCAGTCAATGGTGACAGGTGAGAAATGTCATCCCTTCAGATGTTCCATCATGTAATATACTCCAAAGCTAGGGTTTCTGTCTATCTTGTTTTATATTCTACAAGAAGTTGCTGGGAGAGGTCTTGCATTGGTCTAGGTCTAGTATAAAAAATTATCAATGTGATAATATTATTTACTTCCACAATAAAGCAAATGGGGGATATAGTGGAAGTGCTGAAGCTCAAGTTCAACAGTAGCAACTTGGAATGGGTATTTATTGAAAAACCCACAGATTCCTAGATTGTACAGATAGTCCTCAATTTACAACAGTTCATTTACTGACCATTCAGAGTTCCAATGGCACTGAAAAAAGGTGACATGACTGTTTTTCCCACCACCGGTGGTAGTCACATGATGAAAATTCAGATTTTTGGTGATTGACTCTTATTTATAATGGTTGCAGTGTCCTGGAATCATGCGATCACCTTTTGTGACCTTCTGACAAATCAATGGGGAAGCCAGATTTACTTAACAACCATGTTACTAATTTAACAACACTAGTGATTCACTTAAGCACTATGGAAACAAAGGTCATAAAATGGGGCAAAACTCACTGAACAAATGTCTCGCTTAGAAATAGAAATTTGGGGGTCAATTGTGATTGTAAGCCGAGGACTAATATTACTGTCCTTTGTGATCTCTACATAGAATACCAAATATGGTGGCTGGTGTTCTGAATAAGTTCTAATGTCTCCTTTCGTCACATTTTCCAAATGTCACTGAAGTACTGACATACTGCCTGTTGTTGCTGGTAATTCCAATGTTATTGAAAAGATGTGTTACCAAATGCTGAGAGCCATAGGAATCTGAGTATCTGATTCAAATTATAACATCCTCACTCTGATTGTGCAAATTAGGTACATGAACACCAATTGTCATTGGTGCAACAACATTGGTGTGACATCTCCCCTCATCCACTGGACACCCCAGTTTTGAACTTCAGTCCCTCTGCTTGATCGTAAAAGAATCAGGACAAGCATGGAAGAAAGGATTATTGCAGATTTTGGCAAAGCAACCTAGTTTCCTAGCATTGACTTTAAACCAATGAAATTACTTATACTGCAATAATTAGATTATTTTAATGCTCTGAAAAAAATTCACATTTGATGCTTGCATCTTCTCCCTGTGTTTTCAGGTTGTTCACTGGTACTTGAGGGTGGCACGAGTGATATGTCTTTTGTATGATTATCATACTAACTTCTCTCTCAGGCAGGGAGGGAATCAGTAATGTGTTATTTTAGTAACTCTTTTCTAGATTCTGCCTATTTATTTAGGATATAATTCAACTTTCTGATCTGTTTTTCTTGTTGCTGAATGTGTTAGAGGCAGGGAAGCAGAAAAAGATATTTGCCTTGGATTTAATTATGCTGCCGTTAACATATTGCTGTCTGCTTTGCATTCTTTAAAAATACCCTTTAATTAAATACAAACATGGAAAAATCACACATATTTTAAGATGCAGTACTTTTTAAAAGAAAAGTCCTAACAGTTTCAGAGAAGGATAACCATATTTTGCTATAATGGTCCATAAATAGTAAGCAATTCATTTTTATATCTCAGGTAACATTTGGTCTTTAGTTCATTGAATAACTGGCATCATAAATGTATATTTTTGAAGGACAATATGAAGAATTGCAGAGAAGGGTCCACCTTTCCTTAGACATCAGTTTCCATGTAGGCTGTGAAGATCTGGAAAAAAACAGATGAAAAAAAAATCAGGAGAACCATCAGAGAACCAGTTTGGTCTAGTGCAAGTGTCGGCAACCCACATCTCCCCAGGTTTTGTGGCTACTGGACCCAATGTTTTCTTTTCTGTAGGAAATGGGTCCAAATAGCTCTTTGAGTGTTTATGGTTGCAGGCCTTTGGTCTAGTGATTAAGGCACTAACCTAGAAAGCTGGAGACCATGAATTCAGGTCCTGCCTTGGTCATGAAAGTCAGTTGAGTAACTTTGAACCAGTCACTCTTTCTCAGTCCACAGGGTTGTTGTGCAGAAAATAGGAGGAGGGTGTGTTAGATATGTTAGCTGCCTTGAGTTATTTATAAAAATAATGTAGGTGGAATATAAATAAATGAATAAATAAAATAGAAAGGCTGTATTAGTTAATTTGTGTAATGACATATTCCCAGAATATAATGAATTTAGGATACCACAATTGAATGAAATATTTCTCTAGGAGGCAATGCCTCCTAGAGAAAATTAAGAAAATCTTCATTTCTTAAAGCCCCTGTCCCACTGCACTTACGGATGCAAAGCATATAAAACGTAAAAAAAGGCTTGCTCATCCAATTGGAAAACGCTATGCATCTCGTTTTGTTGTACTCACTGTATACGTGTGATTTTCATCGCCTTCTAATCCCTCGGCATCCGTCTACTTGCGATTTTTCCATCCGCGCATGAAGTTTTAAGCTGCACAAAAACTTTCGTGAACGGAGGAATTTCCGCCGCGTGTACGATGTACATCCGCGACATATACCGGGCAACAAACGTTCGTTGATCCTATATCCGTTAAATGTCCGCTTAGTATCCTCTCTGCATCCTTCGGCATCCCCTCAACTCACATCCGCTCGCTGAAAACGGAAAGGAGGGAGGAAACGAAAGGTGCACGGAACGTCTACACAGGTTAGTAGCACTGGAAATAGAAAGGATGGTAAGCGTATGCTATTCCTGCGCCTATTATAAAAGGATTAGAACGTGACAAAACGTTTGTATCTGGTGTTATTTTCCGGCATTATTTTAGGATGTTTCTGGGAGTTATGTCTGCGTTGTAGAAAGGACCACCTACGGACAAACCGATCATTTCTAATAAGGGGAGTAAAATCGATTTTGAGGAATCTCAGTATGGTCCAGCAGCCTGGTGTACTATCGCACCTACTATCACCCATTGTCTTTGGTCTTTCCACATTCATCAAGTTGTTTCACCATGGATCATGAGGCACAGTCCGCTATGGTAGCTGCGATCATTATCCCCAGAAACCAAAATTCTGTTCAGACTGCACTTTAACAGAAGGAGAAGAAGGAGACCCGAAGAGTTTGTTGTGGTCCGAATGATGGATATCGGGATAGAGTGGAGTTTTGGACTGTATGACCAGTTGATGGTGGAGCTGAGGATGAGGATGCCACCCAGCCATATAAACACCAATTCTCGGTCCCAGCCGTGGACCTCTGGACTGAAGGTGTCACTGACTCTGCACCACCACTGGGCCTTCTCGAAAACACATACCAAACATGCTCGTATGCGAGGTGGTGCCACACACACCACTCCAGCACAAAAAGTGTCAGAGAAGGTGGTTGCAGGCCATCATCGAGAATACGTGGAGGAGCTCCTCAAGTGCCCCACCCACTGACAAGGCTGTGAGGAAAACTTGCAGAAGAGTATGGTTTCAGAGGGTGGACTTTTCCGCCCACACTGTTTAGGAGCCATTAGATAGGTAGGAAGCATGTGGCCTGCAGAAAAGCTCCAGCTCAACTCAGTGGTTCCATCTGTAATTTTCAACTAAAGGGCCTTTTTCAAGTTGATCATCCTCTTGCATGGTGATGCTGACTACAGTTCATGTATTATCGATGCTTTCGGCAACGGGGTCAGCTTCAGAGGCCAGGGTATACTAAATCTCTCTAAGTTGACCTCTCTGATTGGGGCTGGAATGCAACCTTCATCATAATAGGGTTTTTTGCCGAGCCAGACCCCCTACCCAATGGACACCACAAAGATGTGCTCCTACGTTCATTCTCATATTTGGTGGATTTGACGCTTTCTCTCAGAACCTTACCTTCATGAAGCCCTACACTTTCCAGATGCCTCCACCCCCGTGAGAGAGGATCTTTCAACTACAGGCTGTCCAGGGCAAGGACAGGTGGTGGAGAACGCCTTTGGATTCTGGCTCCAACAGGTTCAGAATACTTCTCACCCACCATGCAGCATGAGGCCACATACTGTGAGAGGCATTGTGGAAGCTTGCTGCATCCTGCACAATTGCTCATTGCGGTCGCCCCCACTTACCAGTGTTGCAGAACAGACTTGTGGACCGTCACAAGGGAATGGGACATGGAAGCCTGGTGAATTTGGAGGCGAAGGTATCCATAACCTTGGATAGACACTGTGTATGTAAAGGCCAACAGAGCTTCACGTGAAGGAAAGAAGCAGCGCAACCTCCTGAGACCTCTGTGCCGAACTTCTTCCAGCTGGATCAGTGGAGTGGCAGACAGGATGATAAGATGATTAATGGATGCTTCCTTTGAGGACTGTCGCATAACACTGATGAGATTGTGCATGTTTATGATTGAGTGGTCCTTACAATGAATAGGCATTAATAAAGAGCTTTGTTTATTTTAAAATGTTGTTGATCAATGAATAAATTGTCATTGATAATAAAGCGTCCATATGTGTGGCAGCTGGGATGGTGGACCATTTACAGTCCCACTATGCTTGCACTTAGAAGTTTACTATCCACAACTATCCTTCTCTATCACAAGCATTGCAAAGGCTTACCATTTGTTAAAGTTTTTTCACCAAACAACTTTACTAAGGTAAAAAAATAAACCAAAGTGTCTTAAGCCCAAGATAACCTTATTAACTGTCTTAGTAAAACTTTATTTGACTTTATTTAAATAAGCAAATGAACCCAAGTAAACTGTATTAAGGTGTGTTAAGCAAAAGGAACCTTTATTAACTGTCTTAGGTAAACTTTATGACTTTATTATTAAAAAAGCAAATGAACCAAGTAAAAGTTTCTTAAGCCAAAGATAACTGAACAAGTACAAACTTCAGTCTCTGACACTTTCTCAAATCACTCTGAGTCATGTCCATGTCTCAGCTGTTAAGCGGGCAGGGACTGTGGGAGGTGCTTGTGGCTTTGAGTGCTTGGTCTGAGGCACCATTGGGGTGTTGGCCCTGAGGTACAACAGGGATGGTGTGTTCAAGGAAGCTGTCTTGAGAGCTGACTCAGTTCCCGTGAGGTGAGAGGCCCTTCATCACAGGACTTGAGATGTCAGGCCCAATACTGGATGGACAGATTGTCCATTGACGGGCTTGGCTGTGGGGTGGAGGAAGAGTAGTGTAGTGAGGGGCTGTCGGTCTGCAGCTGGGTGAGGACTGGGAGTCTGTGGCGTGCAATGAACTGGCCTGGACTGGGAAGTCTGTTTTGCTGTGGGAAGTCCTGGTAGTCATAGGCTGGGTAGGTTGAGGGGGCTTGTTGAAAAGCCGTGGAAGGGCTGTGACACGCTGGGGTGAGGAGCGATCTGGAACCTGGGTAGAGTAGCTTAGCTGGGCCTTGAGAGTTTGTGCAGAAGCTTGTGTTATCTTCTCCTTCATCCACCTGGTATGGCTCGGGCAGAGTCCCTGAGGGTGTGCTCAGTAGATGATGAAGGTGTGGCGGCTTGAGGATCCTCTGTCCAAGTGGACCAGCTGAGAGAGAAGTTCTTGTTGCTGCGTCTTCATTGTGTCCCTGATCCCAACGGACACTGTGTTCTGGCCCTCCAGTCTGCCTCTCTGCCTTGCCATCCTGTTGGAGCTGGGGGTGGGGATGGGGGGGTGGCCCTCTGGTGGCTGGCTTCCTCCATTGTGACAGGGATCCTCCCAAGCCGCTGGCATTGGGAGTGCAGCTGTCGGGGGGTCTCTGCCGTTGGGGACTCTGAAGACACCTGCCTGACAGGCTCGCTGGCTCCTGGCTGGAAGAGGGAGTGGGCTGTCTGTGGGTTGCCTGAGGAGAGAGGGGTGTCAGAGGGGCTGCTCCTCGGTGGTGGATCTCACCCTCCAGGAAACTGCACTGGCCCATGACGTAACATACTCCCGCGTCAATGAGCTTGACAGCGGCTGGCCCGGATTTCTTGAGGTGTGGCTTGCCATCCAGGTGTGCATGTGTTCCACATCCCAGGAGTACATCTTCGCAGTGTAGCCCAGGCTCTCTGCCTTAATCTCTCCAAGCTGCCTGCTTCTTGGTGTCACGATTAGAATCTGTGGCTTTTTCTCCAGATGTACTCATTCTCCCTCAGCCATTCCAGCACCTCATTCCTCATGCTTCTGGAAACGGTGTTACTGTTTCCTTCTCCCTTTCTCCTTCCCTTGCCTCTTCCTCCTCTGGCAGGGGGCTTTCAGCACGGCCTTCAGGGGGCTTGAGCAGCAGGCCTTCAGGGTCTTGAGCAGCAGGGCTTCAGGGGCTTGAGCAGCAGGGCCTCAGCAGCAGGGCTTTGAGGGGCCTTGGGGCTGGTCCACCACAGGCAGCGCAACACGTTCAGAGTCAGTGCCAGGGGGCTGGGATGCTGCTTCTGTCCTTCTTGCCAGGACTGGAACGGAGTAGTCACGGCCTTCCTCTTTTTCCCTGACTGACGAACATGGTGTTGCCTGCAAAGATGTTATGTGGCAGCACGTTTTCCCCTGTATGCTGGACTATGTGCGTTGCTGCATTCCTTTATTATCCGTTGGAGCTGCACGCAATTCCTCCTCTCTGCATGCGCAGTGGACGCTTTTGCATCCGATATTACATCCACCGGCAATCCGCTTTTGCTTCCTATAGGCATCCGCTGATGGGCATCCGACGTCATCCGTACGCATCTTCCCCTTGCGCTATGCGTCCGCCTTTGCAATTCTCCCCCAGAACCCCTTCGGATGTGTTCATCCGTTTCCATCCGCTGTCATCCGCTAGGCTTCCTATGAAACCCAAAAAAAATCAGGGCCTTAACATCCCCGCTACGTTACACCCGTGGGTCCGTTCTTTTCCGTTCTGTTTATTTGGCAAATTTTTCACCACTTTTTTGAGTGGATACAACAGATGGAGCCACCCCCGAAATTTTGCTTGTCCGCTGTGTCCTTTATGCATACGTTTTGCGTCCGTCAGTCAGTGGGACCTAGCCTTAACTGAGAGAACTGACATTGTGCAAACACACTTCTGTGGTCATATGGCCAGTATGATTGCATGCTGAGGTGCACAGAATGCTGTCACTTTCCCACCAAAGTGTGGTATCTATCTACTTGTATTTGCATGCTTTTGAACTGCAAGGTTGGCAGGAACTGGGGCAAAGATGAGAGTTCACTCCATCCGACAGTGTTTGTAACTATATACAAATTCCCAAGTCTACTATTTGGGCTTCTACTTCTAGGAAGGCTTTTTCATTCCATTTAAGCAGCAACAAGTCATGTTCAAACTCTGTTGGTTTTGTTAAGCAAAACCAATGTTGTCTGGCTTTCTAACAAAACAACAGAGAATGGATCTGATATTTTTGAAAACATTTTTGGCAGTCACCCATTCAAATGCTAACTAGACATTGATCAGGTGCTGCCATCTGCTGAGATAAACTCCCCTTCAGTTTAGTGTTAAAAAAAATAGGGTGTTTGCCTGTTGCAGGCTTATTAAAGGTTGGACTGATCAAATCTAGAAAAGAGACCTTGAACTTGGTAATTTGCTTCAAGTTTTTAAAAGATCTTCAGTATTTGTACCCAAAGCATTTGCCATGAGATTTCCAAATGAATGCTGTAACAAAATGGACTATGTTTCTTTGATAAAAGTGTTATCCTTTCTATAATAAAAGGGGGGCAAAGGTTAATCACTCCCCTCTAATATGTTATCTCAGAAAGTTCTGCATGCAGATTTATTTTCCTGATCTGTGAAAACTGAAGAATGTTAAGGAGCTCCTTTCTGGAACTGAGAGGTAGGAAAAGTAATGTGTGGAAACAAAAGAGAGCAGCAAGCCTAAATAGGAATGGGTGAATGCAGCTGTAGATTCTTGAGTCATTGAGTTGCAATTCCTTTCTGACTGATATTGGGAGACAGTTAAGGCCACTTAAGGACATTTGCAGAGAGATGGGATGATTGGGATAAATGTTGGAGAAGTGGGATTACATCTAAACTCAGGGATGGGCAAGCTTTTTTGCATCAAAAGCAGCAGAGCTAACTGGTTGTGAGAAAAGAAGGAACAATGCAAGAAATGAGTGGAGCTGAAAATAGGCCAAGATACTATTTCTCTCTGTCCTCTCTTTTTCTGATAATTCTACTTTTGACCTACTTTTTCATTTCTTTTTCTCAATGTTGTCTCTCCCAAGGAGAAGGGTGGAAACTGAAAGAGATCTCTTAGTCAAAGTCTGCAGTGATTCTTACAGAGGACTGCTGAAATGAGGCTTTGGGACATGTATTCTAAATCAAAAGAGCCAAGAAGTTAAACATGAACTAGAGATAAAGGATTTGCCTGGTGGTTTTCTGATTAAAAGTGAAGTTTGTCTAAATCAGATTGAGCTTGGAATGTACTGGTCTCTGATTGTAATGCTGTAAAAAACCACAAAATACCTCTAGTCCATTGTGAATTAAAATGTGCTGTACAGTTAATACCACAGGAGCTTAATTGGACAATTCACTGGATTAGAGCTTATAAATGGACTAGTTTGAGATAAATATAGCTGTCATCGTGGATCTCTTCTGGGATATTGCCAGTGACTTCTAGAAGACAAAGAGTTTTATAATTGAATCACAACAAGGGAAGTTACTGTCAGAAGATTTTTCTTCCTTAGGACGTGAACTTCAGCAGAGGGAAGTAACTGATTATGGTATTTTAATGCTGGAAAAAGTTACCTTTCAAATTGTATATGAATACAATTTGGATTTATTTGTTAATTTGTTAAACATATTTCTTTGCTGCAACAATCAAAATGATTTAGGTTACAGAGAAAAAAAATACAGGCTGCAGAGAAAAAAAATACAATATCAAACCTACCCAGTTCAAAATAAAATAAAATAAAAATACAACCACACTACAAGCAAATCCAAATACATATTTTATTTTATTGTTGTTTTTACTAGTTTTTTGGGCAATAATTGTATTCATATTGTGGGAATGAGGATATTTTTTTTCCAAAAAGCTTTTTCCCAGCCTTCAGTAAAGAAAATCAAATCCCGAATAATTTTCAAGACATAATAAAATGCATATAAGTAAATGTAATATTTGGTAGTTAAATTGCAAATGTAGTTATTCATATTTGGCTCAAACTTGTAAGGAAGTTTGTATGGCAAATGTTATTTGTGTTTGGCTCAGACTTGTAAGGAATGATAATACTACTGAGAAAAGTATCAGATGTATGTTCAGAAGCATGTTCAAGAAAGATTGCTTATTAATCAAGTGATTGTCCTCAAGGATGTTAGGAAAGCAACCATCTAAGTACTATTGCAATATAGGATATGGGATACTTTACAAAGAACTATTTTAATTGGCTTCTTTCTGAGGTATTTGTAATATAAGAACTGTTAACTAAACAATTTGCCACTGTGGATGAACATTTCAGACATTTACATATAGATTTTTATTAGATTACGGCTTTCTAATATTTGAGGGCAAATTTGTAATGTTGCGAACATATTATGCATACCTTTGCAAAACATCTGTCATTCATAAAACACTTTTCAGAAAGCAAGTTGAAATTATTTCCTTTCTTCAAACTTAATACTGCTACATTGGCTGGCAGCCGGGCACATTTTCTCAAAGATCCAAGCAGCAACTGTCTACCATTTTAATTTCTAAAAATGCCTCTGGTCGCATGGGAGTTAAAACAATTGTGGCTGATGCATTACTTTATGACAGGGGTCCCCAAACTTGGCAACTTTAAGACATGTGGACTTCAACTACCAGAATTCGCCAGCCAGAGAATTCTCCAGCTGGAGAATTCTGGGAGTTGAAGTCCACAAGTCTTAAAGTTGCCAAGTTTGGGGACCCCTGCTTTATGAGGATAAAGGCTATGACTTGCTATCTCCCAATTTAAGATGTGATTCTAGACAGCCTGACAGCAGAGGTTGACCCATCTCATGCATCACAATAAGTATCTTAATCATAGTTCAGTGGACAAGCTGCAACTGCCTGGCCTCACAGGATGCCCTTGGCCAAAAACTGTGACAAGAAACTTGATAGCAATTATGCTGTGACTTTTTGCAGAATTTATGAAGTCCTGCAAATGATAACATCCCCACAAACAACGACCACATTCTCTTTCAGAATGTATTGCAGTATCTCAAAACTTCCTCACACCTCTGAAAGGGAACCATGTGACTCATTCCAAAGATGTGATTGTGAAGAGCCTCAAGGAGAAATGATGGCTTGCTGTAGCAAAGCAAACAGCTGGTTGCCGCTGTGCCTTCTGCAATTTTGCAGCTCTTTGGATATGAATTTTCCTGAGAATAAATGAGAGGATCTGAATTGTCAGATGGGAAGCCTCAGTTCTGACCGTGGAACTGAAAAACAAAGTACATTAAAAAAAATAATGGTGTATATGGTTCAGATCCAGCCTTGGAAATGCTGGCTTTTGGTTCATTGTCTCTGCCTTCCCAGAAAACTACCTTTTCAGTTTCCCAGAAACTGAAATGCTTACATCAGTTGTAACTTCAAATGAAATCTAAAAGCATGCATAGATTTCCCAGTTGTTAAAGGAATGAAGGTCACTATTCCTTATTGGTGAAGAACTCAGTTGTGCGATGTCACTTCACCTTTCTGTTCAATGGACCGAAAGAGTTAATCCTCGAGTTAATGTTATAGTTGGCTAATTCTCCAGATAACAATCACCCCTAGCCCAATTATGTGTGAGAATGCAAAGATGCAGTGGAGCTTTCTCTAGTAGGACCTACCTTAAGAGTGAATCACGAGTTGCTTCATAGCTGCCACAGTTGAATATTCAAAGAGAGATTTTCACAGTAAGTGATCCCCTTCATGGGCTGCAGCTGTGACAACTGAATAAGAGGATGGATATGCGTACGGGCGAGTGCTGGAAACAAAGTGTGGAAATATCTCTAGTTTATGGTTCCTCTCTGAGTTTGGCATCCTTCCCAGTGTATGTCCTAATACCTGTGGACGTCTTCCAGCCCTCATCCTGCCTGGTTTGTGTTGTCTTTTACTCTTTATAATTTAAATGACATTTCCTCCTTCTAACTGCTTGTGTGAGAGTTTTTTGTCTTCAGTCTAGGATATTTGGAGCTTGGAAGCAAAGTGAAGGAATAAAAGGAGCTTCACCTGTTTTTTGTGACTGTGTTTATTTTTTTTCCCCAAAAGTTTTATTGATTTTTGAACAACAAACATACACAAACAAAACACAAAACATGAAAAACATAAGACATCTTTTTTGAAAGCAGCCTGATCCCGGGTTACATCTCTTCGTACAGACACCAATTCAAGTTCATGCTCATTGTTATATACCATTCCATATCTTATTACCATTCTACATTTTCTATATAGCTTCTCCCCTCTTTTAACTCTCTTAATTCTATTGTTGATAGTTAATCTCATTTATGATCGTATACTATTAATTCTATTTTCCTGTTCGCTGTCTTACACTGTCTATTATCTTCTCAAAAATGACTACTAAATCCGCTGTGATAGAGTGCGAGTGAGTGTGTTGAGAGTATGAGCCTTTTATATCTTTCGCCTGAATCATGTTATAGCATTAATACAGAACACTTTCCATTAAGATCTGCCTGTACATTCTAAAAGCTAACCTATCATTACTTTTAAGAAAAAAAGAATCAGGATTAATAATGAATATAATAAACAACAATCTTCAGTACACAAATTCATTTCTATCATCAAAATTAACTATTAATTTAAGTCTTACACACAATTCACACATTACATTCTTCAAATAGTGTCATACTTCCTCTATGGGAAGTCGCTTATAGAGTATGTTCACAGAAGACTGTTACTTCTCCCCATTTGCATCTTATATTTTAAACATTACTGTAGAGATTTGAGAGATGTTCCGTATTCTTCCTAGTTCATAATTTCTCATTTTTCACTTTCATTTTTTTATTTCAATAAAAGATTTCATGAATACAACTAAAGTATTTTTACCCAACTTTAATCATGTTGTTAACAATGTTACAACATTTCTACATAAAGCATAACAATACAAATCTGTTATTACTTTGCAAGACTACTTTTTCAGTTTAAGTTTTACGCATTTATCTCTGAATAATTCCTCTTCTTTACTCAAACTTCTGTAGCTTTCTCTTCTCTTCTCCTTCTATCTTGCTTCTTCACTCGTCCTCCTTTTTACCCCTTGTTGGTCCTCCACCTCCATCTTCACTTTTCCTGTGTTCCCCTTTTTGGTTTGCTTTCGAAATTATACCTTCAACTTCTTTCCACCTTATTTCCCTTTTTGTTTCTTTAGGTTCTTAAATTCTCCATCTCTTTTCTCCACCTTTCTCCCCTTCCTTCATCCCCCAACTAAAGTTACTTAGTTTCATTAAAGGATGGCTTCATTCTTGTTGCTCAAGTCTTTTCCTGTGTGTCTCGTGCGGTGTTGTGAGTAGTGTTTAGCTCTTCTTTATATTTTTTAAATTCCATTTTCAGTTCATCCACAAGTGATGCCATTGTAGAAAAAAAAATTTAAACAATCACCCAATTGTTTTTGATCACTCAAAGTCATCACAGTAACTTTGTGAAAAACAAATATGGTGTAGTGGTTAAAAAACTGGACAAGGAACAAGGGAACCCAGGTTCTAGTCTCTCCTTAGCCACAAAAGTCAGCTGATGACCTTGGGCCAATCACTGTCTCTCAGCTGCCAAGCAATGTCAGGCTATATGTATATACTATAAACTGGTGAAGAACAATCAAACCCCTCATTGCATCATGAATTGATGAATTTGCTATGACAAACAAACCAATCCTGCAGTGAAACACTACATAAATGAATAAATCATTTGATGAGATCACTTGATAGTTCTGATGAATAGGTGGACTATTCTGTTGACACATTTTATGATGTGGTGTATTGTGGTGCACTACTTTTCTTTGGCAACGTGCTGGATTAGCTGTTCACATTTTTTGTGTGAATCTCCTGATGCGGTTCTTAAAAACGATTGCATATATGGAACTAATCAAACAAAACAAGAATCACAGTCATACTTGAGAGAGATTCTAGGATTGTTCAAAAAGCATACAGATTGCTGCAAAAGTAAGTTTGAGCACCCCTGTGGACAGAGAACCCACATAATTGTACTTTCATTATTGTCTTTTGGAAAATGTAATTCCCAGGATTCCTGCTCTGATTGCATTATATTTAAAGGGAATAATTAAATAATTATTTTTTCCTCAATAGCTCACCCCTTAGTCCCTGAGGAGTTTCTAGCACCTTGTAGGAATGTTGCACTTCTTGCCTACCAAATAATCTTGGAGGTTGCGATAAGGTGGTTTGACATGTTGTTAAGGTGTTCGCCCTCAACAGTGAATAATGTATTAGTTAAAGTCTATTAATGTAGCCCAGTTATTAAATATAAATAAACTATAGCCATAGTAATTTTTAGCTATAGTGCTGTTAAAAAAAAAGTTACCCCCATGGTTTGGATTTTGAGAGGGGCTAAACTTGTGTTTATGTGAAATAGGCCTGAAAATCCAACCAATTCTAACTTACATATCAATTATTTTTCTGGATTGGCATAAGAATGCTGCTATTTCTTTTTCTGCATAGTAACTTAATGGGAAATTCATGTGAAGCAGAAATAACAGCCGTTTTTCCTCTCTCTCTCTCTCTCTCTCTCTCTCTCTCTCTCTCTCTCTTTCCTCCNCTCTCTCTCTCTCTCTCTCTCTCTCTCTCTCTCTCTCTCTCTCTCTCTCTCTCTCTCTCTCTTTCTTTCTCTCTCTCTCTCTTTTTCTTGTATCCTTTGCAACAATTTTCAGTAGGCAGCCTGACTTCTCCTGTGATTCTTTCCACAGAGCCTGCACATTTAGCAAATGCCTTAATGCCATATGGGAAGTGGGTGGAGAGGATTTTGCTGTCATTCTTTCAGCTGAGCTTGTTGACTTGCTTCAGTGATTAGCAGGAAGAGCTTGAAATGATCTTTATGGGAATACATTGAAAACTGAATGTTCTTATTTTCTATTCCGAATAAAAGAGTTCCCTTTGGTAAACATCTCCAATATCTAAATGATATTTCCCATGAATTAAGGTTAACAGTGCAGAAGGAAATGGCTTGCTTGTGTCTTTCATATGGATTGCAAAATTAAAAGAATGGTAAGATGTAATACAAGTAATGTACCTGAAGTATAAAAATAATGTTTAAAGATAGATTTGATTTTACCATTTGTGGCCAATTGGAATAAGGCATATTTTTCTTGATTTTAGCCATTTTTGCATTAAATTTCATCATATATCTCTTGGAAATAGGTGGAAAACTTTTATCAAAACATTATTACCATATACAAAGATAACCATGACTAGAAACAATAATGTTAATGTTGTTTCCATCTTTTTCTAGAAAGCCAACAGCAAAATTAAGTGATTGTAACCCCAAAGGTTTAGAAGACTTTTGGAAGACTAAATCTTGTTTCTACAAGATCAGAACTGAATTAAATGGCTGATAAACAGATTAGGTAAGAGCTTTTTTCTGTTCCTCTTTCAGCTATTCTCTTCTTTCCTTTGTGTTGTTTCCACACAATCCATTTTCTTTATCTCTAACTCCAAAATACATCTTCCTTTTGCCTTTACTTCTCTTTTCCCTAATCTATCTTCTATATACTCATTTTCATTGACCATTGTATTAAATGCAATCTAGACATTAGGTCAATTTCTCAAAATTGGTATGTTTAGGGAAGACCATTCTATAGAGGGTGGCTTTTTTATAAATTTTATGTAGATGTATGGTTATAAAGGATGGTTTCTGAATACATAGGATTTCTGAACACAATGTTTCTGAATACAAATTACCATATTTATAAATGCACAGATGACTACAAGAAGATGTGCAGTTGTAAGAGAATTACCAATTCTTTGTACCAATTTTGTATTATCCCACGTCATTGTAGTTGTGCTTTTAAAGTTGTAGCAACGTTTCAGCAGAATCTCATCTGCCATCATCAGGCTTCTGTATTGAGTTGATGACAGATGAGATTCTGCCGAAACGTTGCTACAACTTTAAAAGCACAACTACAATGACGTGGGATAATACCCGAAGGAAGCTGAACAGCATACATGTAAGTACCCGCAAAAACTTATTTTTATATATATAAAAAACTAATTATAGAATTATTAAGAACTATAAATACAGAATAGCATGCTGATCATAAACAAACATTAAATATTCCTGTATTTGATACAAGCATCAAGTGTTCCAAATGAAACTAGTATTTGATTTCTTTTCATTTTAAATTTAGGCTCATGTTAAGATTAACAGCTATATATTGTATGCAGGAATATTTTCTAATCAGTTTTATAAGATTTGAGCAAGAGAATAGATTCACACCAGAATATGTACTCTGAGATGTTTTTCTAATCATTTAAATTTCCAAGGTGACCCAAGGTGGTTTAGATGGTATAATGACTGATCTGGAGGACAAGTCATATTTTATGAAG
This sequence comes from Laticauda laticaudata, assembly GCA_004320025.1. NCBI lineage: Eukaryota > Metazoa > Chordata > Lepidosauria > Squamata > Elapidae > Laticauda > Laticauda laticaudata. The sequence continues at coordinate 102,111 of BHFT01015892.1, read as the reverse complement.
TTCTTATTTGACCTACAAACTCCCACAGGTTTTGTCTTGTCTTACAAATCTACATGATACACCTCCAACTGTCTATATTTTGAAAATCCTTAGAATTCTTTAACCAACTGCCTGAATTTGCTCTCTTGTCTCCCTCTGCCTTTTCCCATCCAGTCAATAATCTTGATTCAGGTTGAGCAGAATATGCTACACTTTCTGAGGCTGGTATCTTTTCTTTCTCCCTTTTAGAGATTGGCCCTTTAATCTTGACCATTATATTTGAAAGTCAAGTCAATAATGCTGTTAAAACAAGTAGAGCCATACAATTCTTATACACTTGGAGATCTTTTAAAGATACTATACATCCTTTTTTTCTTTTCAATTAAGTATGATAAACATGGGATTCCTGTAGATTTGACAGTTACAAGCTTGTCTGAGAGTTAACTCTCATTGAACTCAATGGGGTGTCTTAAGTGTAAGCTCATCATTCAAAGCACCTTACAATCTTGGTGAGGTAGCCATATCATTAGTAGGAAGTCAAACATGACTGAAGGAAATTCTTATCTATTTGAAAATGAAAAGATTGGGAGTTTTATAATCTTTTATATAGGTTTATAAATTTCACTAACCTATAGTGTGGTTTGTTGAGTTTGACTTAACATATAGCTTTTGTGGGTTGTAAACCATAACATTTTGGGCACAGTATTGTATGTAGCTAAATTTGACTTATTAAACTTTTAAGGTTAAGCAAAAGGAAATCACCGTAGTACAGTAGGGGAGCCTACCATTATCTAATGGTAGCCTTGTGGCCTTCTGTGGCCTTGCGGAAATAAATATGAGATCCAAGTTTTATATACCATTGGAGGGTGGATTTTCAGAAATGTTACAAAAAGATTTCAGGCAAATGAAGTTAAAGGAAACAACTACACATACAGAGAATAGAAAATATTCTTGAATTAACAGGGTTAGTGTTTGAAAGGGTTAAGTCTTTTGTAACACAGTCAGTTTTGAGTCAAGTGATAATCTGAAATATCACAACCTGCCAAAAGCAGGTTCCCCCTTCATCAGATATAGTTCTGATTTAGTAGTCTCCAGTCTATGAAACTTGCTGGGAAAGTACCAAAATATTTAAGATGGCATTTCCCCTGCCTTTTGTGGCTGGTTTGCTATTATCTTGGGAATGAACCTTTGTGCTCTTTTTCTTACAGTTTACCTGCCAAGCTGATCAATGGAGGCATAGCTGGGCTCATTGGGGTCACCTGTGTGTTTCCTATTGACTTGGCAAAAACACGTTTACAGAACCAACAGAATGGCCAGAGGATGTACACCAGTATGTAAGTATCCGACAGATTTAAAGAGAAAAGAAAGCATTCTTATTTTTTAATCACTTGTTCCTTTGCGTGAACTGTAATATTTGCACAAAAATCCTGTGGAGCTGTTTATTGAGATTCTCCAGGCTGCATATTTTTATAACAACCTCAATCTGAAAATAGTTACCAACATTGCATCAGTGTTTTGGTTAATTGAAAGGTTTTTTTTAGAGTTATTATAGTAATTTATAATATCCTTAAGAGTTGGGTGCCTATGAGAGACATTTCTGCTTTATCATTGAAAGAGACATAACCCATTTAACCCATTGGGGATCTATAATAAATTTTAATGAATAATAAATAAAATAAAATAAAATAACCATGGAAGCAATCATTCTAGCCATTGAATCCAACTCTGCTTTGTGCAAGAATCCATTCTGAAGCAACAGTGACAGATGAACAAATCTGGTGTTTGCCATTCACTATTGGAATACTTGTAAATGCACATGTAATAAACAAACAAATTTGTTTATTTATTGGATTATTATACTGCCTTTATTAAACAACTGAAGGGAACAAACATATATAATATTCTTTCCTCCTTGTATTTTCCTCACAACAGTAGCCCTATGAGATGGGTTGGGCTGAAAGAGAGTCACTGGCCCAAAGTCATCTGACTGCCTTTCATACCTTACACTGGATTAGAACTCAGAGCCCCATGTTTTCTGGCCTGTTGCCTTACTGGTTCTCTTACCCTCTCTCAGAGTAATTTATTTAACTGTACTAAGAAATCCTTCCTCACATTCAATTAAAATCTCCCTTCCTGTATCTTAATTGATTAATGTTCTATTCTCTAGGTCTAGATGATTCAGCATAATTATTTATTTGATTTTATTCCTATGCCATAGCCCTTTTCTCTAGGAGCTTTGAAAAGGATGTCCCTTCCTTCTGCTCCCATAACAATATACCTGTAAGGTAGGTTGGGCTGAGAGAAAAAGACTGGCTCAGAGTCATCCACTGAGTTTTCATAGCTAATTGTGGACTGAGCTTGGATTTTCTCTCAGTTCTATTCCAACATATAAATCGCTAATGACTGTCTTCTGTCCGATATGCATTCAAATTCTTGAAGAGTATTCTTATATCCTATTCATTATTTTTTTTCTTCTCAAAGCTTAACATTCCCAATTCCTTCAGTCTCTTTCATCAGACATAATTTGTCATCCTGAAGCCTTAAATTTGTCTAAATCCTCCTTACAGTGAAGTGTGCAGAACTGTACACAGTATCTAAGACAGGATTCAACAACAGACAATGAAATGAAATGAAATGAAATGTCAGTTTCTTGTGACTTGGAAAACATACTTCTGTTAATGAAGTCTAATATTTCATTTGCTTTTTTGGGCTGCAATCCTATTAAGATAATATTTAATCTTATTTCTATCCTGTAGGCTGTTCACTTTTTTGTTCATACTCTTAAATCAGTTTTGACTCATGATAACTACCTGGACAAGTCCCTGCAGTTTTCTTGGCAAGGATATTTTTAGAAATGACTTTTTCTTGCCTTGCTCTAGGGCTTAGAGAGTATGACTGGCCCAAGATCACTCAACTCACTTTGTGCCTAAGACAGGACTAGAATCACAATTTCTTGGTTTCTAGCTTGGTATACTGACCATTACACCAAATTATTTTACCTCATTCCTTTTTATTTCACCTACAGATCTAATTTAATAAGTATTCTCTCCAAGTCATCCTCAAGTCATCCGTAAAGCTATTAAAAAGTATGGAGCCCAGGGCTGAATCTTTAATAGCCCTTCTAGTCTACTGAAGAAAAGTTGAGCTCTCTCTGAGTACAATCTGGAACCATCTGTGCATTAGTATACCAGACAGCCCATGACCCATTGGGTCATCATTTCTGAGATATTTCCTTATCAGATTCCTCATTGCAGAGCTTCAGATATACTTGAAACATTTTTAAAAATTCAGGGAAATATTTAGAGATGTATCTGCCTTGAAAGTAGCCTATGATTGTATAGCACAGTCAAGCATCAGGAGCCGAACACAGAAAATGTTTCATGATTTCCAAATATCTAATTTATGATAATTTTTACATGCTCACGTGATGTAATCAACATGCCTAAAGGATATTGGTTGGATGTGCCAATTGAAGTCATTATTAGTTTATATCTGGACAAAATGGATAAAAGTTTCCACTTTGGACCAAGTTCTATTTCCCATTCAGTCATCAGCATAAGATCACTGGGTCTATTTTGGGCTACTCATTTCCTCAGCCTGATTTATCTCCCAGGATTATTGGAGGATAAAAACATTTTAAAAAATCATTCCATTTGCCTGGGCATTGCCCTTTCATGTTTCAAACAGCAAGGTCATTGAAGGATTAATGCAGTCAATGCTGACAATCAAAGATGGTTAATATATAACATGAGAGAAGCAAAGAGCTTTGTTTATTTGAATCTGTTGACTACAGCTCCCCTGACACATTCTCTAGTGACAGATGGGAAGATAAATTTCAACCTGTTAAACAAATTACATTATCACATCAGGTATTTCCAGGCTACAGAAAAATGGTCTTCAGGCTTTATTATAAAACTGATTTTGGAGATCATAATCTCTTTGCACTTATGAGCCTTTTGGCACTGAGGAAAATGGTGAGAGATAGATGAGAAGGGTCTTCATACACTGCCTCTGCCTCTCTTTCTCACCTGGCCTGTAGTTAGTTAATCCTTCTGCATTTATGAGACAAGGAAATTTAATGTTTTTTTTTTCTTTCTTTGTCTACCTCCCTCCAAAATTGTCTTCATTCTGCTTATATTAAAGAGCCTGTGTTCCAACAAGAGTCCCTGTTAAATTCAAATAATTATTCTGTTACTACAAAAATTGTCAACTTGTAAAATTATTTTTTAAAGAAAGAAATATCCTGCTTATAATATATATGATTTACCTAAAATTAGAACACTTAGCATGCAAAGGATTTTTGAAGACTACATATTTGAAGTCCACTCAAGTATGAAAAGAATCATTCATCAAGGTTATATGACCCAAAGTTTCAGCAAATAGGTGGCTGGGGAAAACACTTTGCTTATGGCTATTTTTATTTAGCTTCCAATATTTCTCAAAGGAATATGATGTTTCTTATGAAAAGAAAATTATTCTTGAGAGTTAAATGTTCTTATTTACCTGGGCTTGATTTTTTGTTCTTATTTTTTTAAGGGTTTCTATAAACTCTTATCAAAGAGGAGCTGTTTTAAAACAAGTTGAAAACAAGAATGACATTTTGGCATTGGTATAGTGTCGTTAGAGAGTTTTCCAATGTAGGCATGTGCTGAGGGAGATCAAGAGATGGCAAGTGACAGAATATACACCATGACATCATAATGCAAACCCTGTAACTTAGAAACTCGTGTTCAATGTCAAGACATACATAAGGAAAGGGAGGAGTTTATATTCTGATGTTGAATGAAGAATTTGTCATTGGGAGCCAACTAGCTCAGCAGTGCTGTCAAATTAAAGCATGTCTCAGGATGACTTTCATGCTATTTACAGTCTGAACAAGTACCACTATTTCCCTTCCTTTCCCTGCATATGACAGCCTGGCATCTAGACACTGAAACTCTTGGCACAACCTTTCCAATCTGTTTGCTCTCATACATGCTGTATTGCAAGTCCAGTCAACTGGTTATGGGGGTGGCAGTTGCCGTCCCACATAAGGAGTATCCTGATTTTGAGAAGGTTGAACATTTTTGATCACCATGGTGTAAAAAAGATGTTGAGCCTCTAGAAAGAGTGCCGAGAACAGCAACAAAGATGATTAGGGGACTGGAGGTTAAAACATATGAAGAACAGTTGCTGGAATTGGGTATGTTCAGTTTAATTAAAAGAAGGACTAGGGGAGACATGATAGTGTTCCAATATCTATGGAGCTGCCATAAAGAAGAGAGAATCCAATCTATTCTCCAAAGCACCTGAGGGCAGGACAAGAAGCATTGGGTGGAAACTAATCAAGGAGAGAAGCAACCTAGAACTAAGGAGAACATTCTGACAGAACAATTAATCAGTGGAACAATTTGCCTCCAGAAATTGTGGGTGCTCCAACACTGAAAGTCTTTAAGAAAGGATTAGACAACCATTTGTCTGAAATGGTATTGGGTTTCCTGCCTGAGCAAGGGGTTGGATAGAACAGGGATCGTCAACATTTTGGACCTCAGAGACCACCAAACTCATAATTTTAAAATCCCGGGGGACCACTAATATGAATTTTGACTGATGATGGCTTGCTGACATTGGGGTGTGTGTGTGTGTGTGTGAGAGAGAGAGAGAGAGAGAGAGATCTGATCTAACCTCTCTCTCTCTCTCTCTTTCATACACACGCACACAAACACACAGAGGCAAGGTTGGGATTCAAAATTCTCAACAACCGGTTCCTGGCCATGGCCTAATTTGTGGGTGCGGCTTGGTGGTCATGTGACTGGCTGGGCTTGTATATAAGTATTATAAATATTTATGTAAATGTGGAATTTTTTATTTTAAAAAATATCAACTTTTATCCAAAATCAGGCAAAGCAAGCAGGCAGATTGAGTTGCTCACAGAATCACAGATTTAGAGATCTATTTTTCTGCCATTGGCTACCTGAGTCTGTCACATTACATTTGCTTGCAAGCAAACTCACAAAATTAACTCACAATACACCATGTATGTAAATATTGATTTTTTATTAAAAAAGAACAACTTTTACCCAGGCAGGCAGATTGAGTTGCTGATAGAATCACAGATTCACTTAGAGATCTGATGGTTTTCTGCCATCGGCTATCTGAGTCTGCAACTGAATAATAGAACCTTCAGTCTTAAGGGAGGTTTGGCTCTGCCTAAAAGCATAGCCGAAGATCTAAAGTTTAGCTAGAAAGCTAGAAATCCAGTGATTTCCTGCTTTCTAGCTATTCTAAATCTCCTGGCACAGCAGAACAGCTGATGGTAGGGAGGAAACAAAAAGGAAAAATAGGAACTTAGCAGGCAAGTTTGCCAGGTAAGGAGTGAGTGGGCGGGGAGGCCAAGGGCCATGTGTTCCTGCGCAGCCTGGATTAATTGCTTTGGAGGGGGGTGCTCTGGGGGTGGCATTTCTGTGCAGACCACCAAAATTTTCCCGCAGACCACCAGTGGGCCACAGTTCCATCAGTTGGCGACCACTGGAATAGAAGACTATCAAGGTTCCTTCCAACTCTATTATTCTAGTATATTTTTAGTATATTAATGACTAATAACTCTTTGCTTCTTCCATCTTTCCAACAGGTCTGACTGCCTTATTAAAACAATCCGGTCTGAAGGATATTTTGGGATGTACAGAGGTCAGTATTTCATTTCTTGATCACAAATAATTAATTCCAGAAATAATTCTTATTGAAAATGTTGCATCTAGATTAGATGCAAGGCTTTAGCTGTTAAGGCATTTAACTGCTTTATAGCAATTAGTGTTTCTTACCACTGAAATGCAGTGATTTAGAAGGGATTCTAGGTGGCAACCAGGAAAAGATTGCCTATCATGGCTTAATTTTTCAAATGTGAAATAAAGATCAACATTGCTTTATGAATTACAATTCAGGGTTTTTTTGGTCACTACATAGGTATGAGAAAACTTTATATAACTTACGTACATCAGGCTGGCAATTTGAAATATGGATTTTTTAAAAGGCAAATGTTAATTCAATTACTTTCATTAACATTAATCACAACTTTAGAAAGCAAATTAACCTGAATATATTATACACATGCCATTTTTTGATAAAATCATTTCATATACCAAGTGTGTTTGTTGTTATAAAAATTATTTGTTATCAAAAAAAATCTGTTGACTTTTAATAATTTGTCCTGTTTCCCACATGTCAGTACGGACAATAATTGAGAAAGAGCAAATTCCTGAACTTAATTTTTGATGTTAGCAATGCTGGAGGTTTTTGTGTTTTGTTTCTGGATAAAATCTTGTGACTTTTTACAACCTCACGAGTAGCTGAAATTTGGTAAATGAATATTTTCTCATCCCTCTGCTTGCTGATCTACTCACCATACATCTGTTAAAACTGGAACGGTTTTGTAATTAGCAGTGATAAAAATACATTTGTGTATACAGAGTAGAAGAAATAGATTATGCATATTACATTAGCTAATTTATCTTCTATCTGTCTTGGCACACCTTTATTTAACGGTATATTCTAAGATTAGAGGCACATAGGTTCAGTTCAAACAGCTATAAACCTTGAAGTAATTCCTGTAATGAGAAGGGTGTAGCTACTGTTGGAATATCATTTAGTTTACAGATTTGCAAGAGTAAACATTTTTATCTGTTTCTCAGAAGAGGTTATGCAGCAAACCAGAGTGCCATAACTTACTCTGCAGCATTGGGTAGCATAGATAAAGTTACTTTTCAGATTTGATTACATAAATCCGTGTCCTGTTTTAATGATCTTTGAAACAATGCTGCAACAGCTCTTTTGTAGCTTCTCAGAAAAGGAAAACAAGGAGTGGCATTAGAAGTACCTGGTAATGTCAAACTTTTTTTAACTATCTGGAGAGCTGGTGCATAGAGTGAATACTTATTTTTAATGACACTTGAGTTCAGTTTAATTGTTACTGTCTAGGTTGGGTATCTATGATCGGAGCAGTGAAGTAAATAACTGAGAGTAAAAAGTACAGTTTGGCAGCCATTTCAACCTTACAATAGTTCTGAAAAAAATGATTTACAACCAGTCTTCACACTTACAACCATCACAGTATCCCCATGGTCATGTGATCACAGCAACAGGCATGTATTTTTGACAATTTCAGGATCATTGTGTAATCACCATTTATCACCTTCCCAGTGGGCTTCCAACAAGCAAAGTCAATCAGGGAGGCTGGATTTGCTTAATGACTGCATGATTCACTGAACAACTCCAGCTATTCACTTAATGACTATGTCAAAAAAGGCCATAAAGCCATGCATGGCTCACTTAACAACTACCTTGCCAAGCAACAGAAAGTTTGGTCAAAATGGTTGGTAAATTGAGTACATATTTGTATTCCACTTACAACCACAATTGAACCTGAAATTGCTGTTGTTAAGTGAGACATTTGTTAAGTGAATTTTGTCCTATTTTACAACCTTTATTGCCACACTTGTTAAGTGAATCACTGCATTGGACAAGGTGGTCACACATGGGGGTGGGATTCAAATTTTTTTACAACTGGTTCTGTGGGCATGGCTTAGTTGTTGGGTGTGGTTTGGTAGTCATGTTATTGGCTGGGCGTGGTCAACTCAATATCACTCACATCGAGGCACGCATCTCCTCGCCTGGCCTCTGATGACTGTGAGGATGCTGCAACAATCATAAGTGTGAAAAATGGTCATAAGTCACTTTTTTCAGTGCCGTTGTAACTTTGAATGGTCACTCCACACAAGCAAAGCACCAGCAAAGGAGGAAAAAAAAACTCCTGAGAAATTCCTGAGACAGGAAGTCTAGTCCTGCCAAGAATGTAATAAGGGTTAATGGAGAGGCAGTTTCTGTAAGCAACACCAGAATGTTTCCTTCCTGCCTTCCTTACAGGATTAGGCCAGTAATTTCTTCTAACAACCCGTTCTCTGAACTGCTTAGAATGTTAACAACCAGTTCTAGCGAATAGGTGCAAACTGGTAGAATCCCACCCCTGGTCTCATGGTTGTAAAGTGAATCTGGCTTTGCCTTAATTTTTGTTTGTCAAAAGGTGATCACATGACACAGCAATGATCATAAGCATGAACCAGTTGCCAAGCACCTGAACTTTGATCACATGACCATGGGGATGTTACAAAGGTCCTAAGTGTGAAAAATGGTCTTAAGTCACTTTTTTCAATGCTGTTGTAACTTTGAACAGTAACTAAATGAACTGTTGTAAGTGGAGGTCTACAACAGTGGTGGGATTCACCACGATTCAAAAAAAATTATTACTGGTTCTGTAGGCGTGGCTTAGTGGGTATAGTGTAGATTGGTGGGCATGACAGGGGAAGCATACTGTAAAATCCCCATTCCCTCCCCATCCCACTAACCTGCTTTCCAGCTCAGTTCTCCTGTGCAGGGTAACAAAAGAAGACCCAGTCAATCAGCTGGGACTCGGGAGCCAGAGAATAGATGGGGGGTGGGGCCAGTCAGAAGTAGTATTTGCTGGTTCTCCAAATTACTCAAAATTTTCGCTACCGATTCTCCAGAACTGGTCAGAACCTGCTGAATACCACCTCTGCTATACTAGCTCACTGAAATACAAACAAGAAGGGTTGAATGGGGCCTTCTCTTGTAAGTGTGGGAAATCCAGAAAAGTAAAAAATGAAAACTTCCTGCCTTGTTAGAAAAAGCTAGATTCCTTTGCAGCCTCTTATGCATCTTCCTAATGCTATTTCTGAATAGCAATTCAGAGACTGCAGGTCATCTGTTTGAACCAGCTTGTGAATAATAATTGCATGAAATTTTCCAACAGCTTGTTCAGCTTCTCCTACTTTCTTTTTGGACTGGGAACCAGCCAAAGAGCTGTCTTTGCCAAGTTGTTTCCATAGTACAGAACTGCTGCAAAACAGACCGTGCAAGACAGACAGCCGTCTTACTAAGAATAACCTCCTCCTCATCCCTGGATTTGTAGCAGAATGGGTAAACCATTTCTAGCTACTGGAAACAAAGTGAACTTTTCTTCCATTCAGTGCACATTTGATCTACTTCGTGTTCTCCCAAAGTGCCACCCAGGGATTTGCAGCATCAGACAGCCAACGCCAGATCATTTTGATATAAAGGGGACGCTAGGTTTGCTTAGGATTTTCATTTTGTTTTGGTTTTTTACCTTGAAAAATGCAAATAGAGGCAAAAATTGGCACAAACTTGTCCTCTTCCCACACATACATGTTGCAAACTATGGAAACTAGGAAATTGCCTACTTGCCTGACCATAGGGGCTTGGGAATCAAAACACCAGCCCTTGCTCACTCCTGACGCAGATTGTTATTTTTGTCCCCACTCCTTCCTCTAAAGCAAGATTGGTCTACACTCATTATGGAAGAATAGCTTTAATGCCAGTTCGCTGTTGATAAATGGCATTTGTGGCACAGTGGTTAGAATGCAGTAATGCAGGCTAATTCTGCTGACTGCCAGCAGTTCAATTCTGACCAGCTCAAAATTGACTCAGCCTTCCATCCTTCCGAGGTTAGTAAAATGAGGACCCAGATTGGTGGGGGCAATAAGCTGACTTTATAAACTGTTTAGAGAGGGCTGTAAAAAGCACAGTGAAGTGGTATATAAGTAAGTGTGATTACAATTGCTGGGACAGTTAAGTTTATTCATACTTAAACCTTAAACTGTCTAAATTTGTAGGCAAAGATTTTAAAAACATTTGTCTAATGGCCTGCACTTTCTCTTGAGGGTCATCCTTGGTGGTCTTAGCTTAATGGTGGAAATGGAGGAATCAGAATCACTATAATATAATGATTTGCCACTAGTTGGCAACCTCTGGGGCATCTTTAACATTTCTAACAACTTGTACTTTAATCTTTATCCCACTAAACAGTTCTGTATTCTGGTAGTGACTTAATTTTTGATAGAAACTGATGTTGCTGAAACAACAAAAATCCCATAAAGTAAGAAGCTTGTGGTATTTATGTATGCATGTATGTATGTATGCATGTATGTATGTATATATATATGTTCGTATGTATGTATGTATTTATTTACTTATTTATCAAGTCTATATAGCTACCCATCTTTCAAAAAATGACACTGGGAAGCATACAAATGGCATTTAGTACAGGAGCATGCAGGTTTTTAGATTATGCAGACCTCTTCATAATTGGCTGTTAAAGTGTACTAACCATCAGTTGAATTTTCCTTGTGTTGACTCAGTAATAGAGGCAAAACAGTGCTTCATGGTCCTGTGGTATATGCCAGAAAGATTATGTAATCATTATCTATTTTAATTAGAAGCATTAGCATGGGCTTGTTGGGGAAGGGGAAGGACTAGTAAAAGAATGAATGTTGCATGTAGTTCTTAGTTGTATAGCCATTTTGTCAATGGAAGCAGCAGTGTCTTTCTAAATCATAATTGTGTTAGAGACAACACTTGCTTTGCGGACTGCCAGCTTCCCATTTAGTTATTACAGCCCTTTGTGAAATAGTTGGATAGAGCAGATGAAAGATTAAAATGTTCCAAAGACAAAGAAGACTTGGCAGATGCTGGACTCTCTTCTTTGAGTGATTTCAGTAAAGTGGGTCACCCTAGCATTAGTAATACCTTTTCTTTGTCCTCCTTGAGCCAGGCACAGCTTGGGCTGTTCTCTGCAGCCCTGGGATTTGTTTTTAGATTCTCTATATACAATAGAGTTCCTCTTTCCCATATCCCTGTCAAAGGCTGTCTTCATGCCAGGGAGCAGAACTGGCTGAAAGTGGCGCTCTAGTGTGTTTTCCTGCAAAGAGAATAAATATGAATATTTATGCAGAGTTTCCTGAGGAATAAAAATATGTGAGCCTTAATATGCATGATTTTGGCAGTCCCTAAAACTCCTTTTTAAAGGAGGACTCAAGCGTTATTTGGAAGAGAGGACTGAAGTTGTTGGAGGTGGCTTGCTTAGGGCACTGACCAAATACATATTAAATAAGATTTGAAGTAGTTTTTCCAGTTCGGACTCATCTCTTTTAAGGAGATTGGAGGAATCTACCATTAACGTGCATGGATTGTGGACTGAGTTAAAATGTTTTGAAAGGAATACAGTAACAACTCCTTTTAACAAGAGGTGACAAATTTTGTATTTGTTTGACCTATTTTGTTTTCTGACCTATTTTGTATATTCAAACAAACAAACAAACAAACAAATAGAGCCAAAATAAATGTTTCTGGAATGCTCAGTGGCTATTTCTGGCTTTACCTGATGAAGAACGGGGGAGGGGGTTTGCCAGTGAATTTTGCAACATCAATTGGATTCGAAATTGCAAAGCTTGACTTTGGACTGCATGTCTTGAAGAGATGTATATATTTTTCAATGCAGTGACTTCACTGTGTGCAGGTTCAACCCAAACCTGTAAATATGTCCTAATACATGAATGAAAATCCTGGGGCCCTTTACATTTGTTCACTCATTATATATAAAATATCTATATGTATATAAATAAATAAAATTTTCCTGTAGCTTCCTTTTTCAGGGCCAGTGGGAAGGGATATGTGAATTGTCATTCAGCCATATTGGGGGATTGTTCCAGTTAGATTTAATGCAAATATCAGTTTATATTTCTACAGTTGAAGCTATGTCACTGGGGACAACAGTCCTACATTGTCCAAGGATTAACCATCAGCTGTTGGGAAAGATTTGTACTTTCTCTTTAAAAAAGATGCTAACAAAATTCCTCTGCAGTTTAGCTGTCTTCAAGTATATGAATGTGCAACTGTCTTTATGTAGCACAGTTACGACACAATATAAGAAGATATACGGCAGCACTATTGTCTCTATTTGCTGGCTGCCAATCATAACATGTCTTTTCCTGTATGTAGATACCACGCCTAGGACTCACTTTTTGTTTTGAGCACAATTCATTGTCACCATGCAAAGATGATTTAAAATCCCTGAAATCACTAAGCTCTGCGTTCTCTTCTTTTTCTTGTCCAGGGGCTGCAGTGAATCTAACACTTGTGACTCCAGAAAAAGCCATCAAGTTAGCTGCCAATGATTTCTTTAGGTACCATCTTGCCAAAGATGGGTAAGTGGAGTGTGGGCGGTATGCACATAATGATTTCCAACAAAAATGAGAAGATTAAACTGGAATTTGTCACTGTTACTCCATCGTGTATTTTTCCTGATTATAGTTCACAGAACAGTTAAACATAAGTATCTGTTGATTTTGCTCCTGTAAAGTTCAACTGCTTTATTGTGCCCACAATATAGAAATGAATACATCCCAACTCCGGAACAGGCAATTTTTATATTTTTTGGAGTAGGACAAACTATCAGCTTTTGACATGCCCTGTTTGGTACACTATCAAAATATGACATCCTCCTTATTCCAGGGTAGGAATGGTTGCTATTTATTGCTTTGGTGTTCTAAAAGTAAGTCAAGGCTAATTTCTTGTATGATTGTTGATGCATCTTATTATAGCTTAATAAAATTCCAACTTCTATATTAAGACAATATTTTTAATACATAGATAATGGGAAAAAAATGCAGTTTTCTAGTTCACCAAAACACTTTAAGCAGTATAGCAAGACAACAAATCCAGCTTGGAAGCTATGGAAACTTCACATTGTCATAGTTTTATGGAAAAATATGGGATGAGATTCAGGTATCTAAATTATTGACTAACTGCAGAAAACACACTTTTCCTCGAACTGTTTTCTTTTTAGAAATACTACAGAAGAAATAGAAGAAAGGAATAGAAGAAAATAATACAGACTTTTATAGTATTTAAATCTAGATGTGAGTTTATAATCACAAGATAATTGTTATCATAAAAGGGAAATCTTTTCTTGGGCAATGAAATAATTATATTTGGCTGATATTTGAATAACATTGCCTCTAATTATTTAACTCCACCTATTAGAAATATAATTTTTGAAATCTTTTGGGGAATTCAAAAGCTTTCTCGATTTTATGACTTTTTATGCCAAGTAAATAAATTAAAATACAAATGCACACTTTTTTTGTGTTTTCTTATATAGTAATAGTTAAACCCCACAAATAATAGTTGGGGGCAGGGATTAACTCTTCTTCATACACCATGCAGTATTTTAAATATCTCCCCTTCTCTTCTCTTAACAGAGAATAGTTGCTATTCTCTGAAAGAAATCTGACATCAAGCACCAAGATTTGGATTAGAGAAATTAGGGCAAATTGATCCTCCTCATTTCCCTATAAATTACAATCCTAAGCAGCCCCCGCTTTTATAACTATACTTAACGCTTGCCTATTATGACTATCCTGTTGATGATCAAAGTGAATGGCTCAATTAATAGAAACATGTAGTTTTTCTTCCCTTAATTTTGGATTGGACAAAATTTTCAGGGCTGTAAGATGTCATTCTGATAGCTGATGAGAATGATGCATGTGGAAAACGAAAGTGAAAACCAGTCCCCAGAGGGTCACTTATTTCTGTCACTAATTTTGGCTGCTAAAAATAGTGCATTTAACAGACTGAACTGGGTTACTTTTTTAAAAAAATCATGCTGTAGATTGTGTCTCTATATCATAGTATACTTTCTCCAAATATATTGTGAATTTGATTAATGCTTGTTCCTTTGTCTTTACAAATCCTGGGAGATAGGAGACTGAGCACATGATACCTTTTCATGATATCCAATATGCAGACAATCAAGTGGGGTAGGAGTGGGGCTTAATTAGACAAGGGGTGTGTCAACCTTGGCAACTTTTAAGACCTGTGGACTTCAACTTCCAAAATCCCCCCAGTCAGCCATGCTGGCTGGAGAATTCTGGGAGTTGAAGTTTACAGGTCTTTTAAGTTGCCAAGGTTGGACACTCCTGAGTTTGATCTTTGCAAAAAGAGGGATTTAGCCAGCCCTTTGCTCCCAAGATATTTTTCCCATCAAAATCAATTTTCCTATCGTAAATGCTATTACATGCACAATGAGAAGAGATGTTAAAAAATTTAAGGTCTTTTGGGTTAGGAAGGAGCTATAAAGCCCGTCTTATTTGAAAAAAGGGGGCAAAGGCAAAGGTTTATATATAACATTTGTATATCCTCATGGAGATATTTCTATTCTAGTCAATTCTGTAACCCAGAAAAAGAGGTGTTCTTCAGTTTGGAGAAACCCTCAAACATGGATTTCTTGTCTTTAATCCAGATTTATCCTTTACCATACTATTTGTCAGGATAAATAATGGCAAAAATTATGATCCTTACACTAACTTCAAAATGCCTTTGTCCTTGGAAAGGCTTCCTGGAACACTGAATGTGAATCCATAGGTGTGAAGCTTTATTATCTTTGAATGAAGAGAAATTGTGAAGCAATATGTTGAAACAGAAGCCTTTGCAGTAATGAAGGCTGGACCAGAAATAGTGCTTTAATTTGGGATGAAGCTGTTTGTTGTGGGGCTTCGCCATGTCTTCACAAAGCCTGCTAGATACACTCTTTGCTCCTTCCTCAGGTCACCTAAAGATATGAAATGTTCTGTTTGTAATCGTGCCATCTGAATTTTAATGGTCAATGTAGAAAATGAATATTATTTCCCTGCAGAAAGGGGCTGGCAGCTTGAATAAAACCAGTTTAATCATGCAAAGATTCAGGGCCTCTTTTCATCTAAAATACTGATAACTATAAAGCAGGCAAAGGATTTTTCTTTTTTTCAGACAGTTACGTAAGTAACGTTAGGATTTTTGTTTGTCTAATCAGACAAACTTAAGCTGGGATTATTAAATTCTGCTTTCATACGTTCCCTATGTGCATTCTCAATTATGACTCTGTGAGTAGATCTTGGTTACAGTCCCTGTATTTTTGATAATCTAAAACTTCTTAGGATGTGATGGGCCTCAGAGTCATATTCCTTGTGGAATGCATGGAAATGCATTTCTTGAAACACATAATTGGCATGTTATGGGTGTTAAACGATTTGTTGATTAAAGCAGGACCAGATTAGTGGAACTGGTTTTACCTGCTTTAGACATCTGGCCCCAAAGACAATTTTGTAGCATCATACCGTAGATATATTTGTCTTAGAAGTAACAATAAAACCAATAGAATGGAATTGGTTCTGATGTCAGCCTTAAGTAAATGCACATTTGCATGTCTCTCAATATAGTAAAAATATAAAAGCATGTGCTGCTTTTGCAAATAAGTGATTGCAAAGATAGCAAAAAAAACAACTGGTACTTGAGCTGGAATTTTAAATAATTTGATTCAGCACTGTAGCACATGTTTGTTTTTAAGAATACAGATCTATGTTTTTCCATTCCAAGACCAGATATAGAATTGCTTCAAGTGCACATCATGTTGTTGTTGGTGTCTGCATTTTAGCACCCTCAGTGCACCAGTTGGAAAACCATGGAAGAAGGTGGAAGGTTTTTCTGTATTCCCTGGGGAATCTTGCCTTCTGTCCCTGGGGCTCTGTTCAGAGAGGGAAGGGATGATGATCAGCACACAGCATCTTGAAGGAAGATGGAGTGGAAGGCCTGCTGGTGGGGACTCCATAGTCCACAAAGTGAGTGGAATGTCTACTAGAACCAGTGTCAAGAAAGTTAGCTGGTTAATGACTAACCTGCTTAAGCATGTTGTGCAAACAGTGCCATAATGATAACAATACAATTGGAGCGATTACTCTTAGGCTTTTATGCCTAGGTATTCCCTGACCATAATTAATCTCTTTATGTGTGTACATACTGTGCACTGTAATGTATGCGCTGCGTTAATTTTCAAACTTGCTGATTGTTGCTATGAGAACTATTACCCTGTTAATTGTTTTTAAACTACATCCCCACTTACATTTTATCTGTCTCCCAAGCACTGTGACCTAAAAGATCTGGGTAAAAGTGTAACAAATCAGGGGCCATCCTAAGTGGGAATATTCAGTTGCCATTGGGGATAAAGTAAGTCCGGTAAACTGAGACCTAACCATGTCCTTATCTAGATAATTTTCATGATATAGGTTATGTTTTTTTTCCTTTTATAATTTCTTGGAAATCCCCATTAAGCCATCCACAATATTTGCCTAAATATCCTTAATACAGGGAAGCATTTCTCGGAATAATTGGTTCTGACAACCATATTGCCATATGCTAATGGTAAAATTAGCCTATAGTGAGATGTTAGAAGAAGTTGTTCGATTATTGTTTAATTTCCGTTCCCATAGCAGCCCTCAACAAATGTGACCCAGTTCAAGGTGTTAGTGTGCTATATTTTATACCAAATAAAAATGGACTTCACAAGGCCAAAGAGGAATGGTTAAGACCACCGAAAGGCACAAATCCTCCCAAGCACTGTGAAACTTGCATCTAAATAAATATTTATAGGACTTTATAGTCAGCAAAATATGCACTTGCAAGGGTCTGAAAATAGTATCTAGCATTGCACTGCATAATTTCTACAGGCGATTTTGGAGCATATGTATACTATCATTTGGTCCCATTGGGTACTGTGACTCAGAAATTGCTAGTAAAAAACAATATTTTTGTAAATGTTTTCAAACATTTAAAAATGTTCTGACTATAATTTTTGTTTAGTCACTGCCTCATTTAGTGATTATTTGCTATTACGACAGTGATCAAAAAGTAAGTTTACGAGCAAGCCTTGCACTTGTGACCTTTGCAGGTCTGTAAAGCAAAGGAAAGCTGAAGTAAGATGGAAAGCACAGATGAGGTCCAGTTGTGGTCACTAAACAAGAACTGTCTGTATTACTTTTTCCAAAGGAACTTTATATTCATTAATATTGACTCCTTCCTGTGGTGCAATATAATCTTATTATTTTTATCTTGACCTTCACATTGCTGTTTAGGATTGGCCAAATATGTTTGTTATTAGCTTTGTTTTTTTCCCTTCCTATCTATTAAGCATGGTTGCATTAACTGTTTCTTTATGCATCCTATCCTAATCAGGAGGGAAACTGATATCTCATTTTTATGTTTCTTGTAAGTGATACTGTTTTGTTTAACAAACAAAAATGAGAGAGAACTTGTGCTTATTTCTGATTTCTCTATGGCAGTGGTTCCCAACCTTTTTTTTGCCCCGTACCCCTAAAGAAATTTCACTCGAACCTCGCATCCCCTGAAATATATGGTAAATATATGGTAAATATATGGTAAATATATGGTAGGATTGAATTATTTAATTATTAAATATATGGTAGGATTGAATCTTTTCAGCTATGTATGTGACGGCCACAAAATAACAATACTTAACTCTAAAATGAAAACAAAGTTAGTCCATTGCAAAAGAAAATAAAAATGCCAACATATAGCCAATATCCTATTATTTACCTGGACTTTTCTCGCACTCCCTGGAATATCGTCTTGTACCCCTAGGGGGTGCGAGCACCCCAGGTTGGGAACCCCTGCTCTATGGCATAGCATCCAAGAAGTATCTTCATCAATTCACTTTCTGGTAAAGAGATATTTTTTGATTGGCTAGCCACGTTGTAACAACCATTCTGCTGAAGTACCCATGTTTTAAAAAAAACTAACTGTAGTCACTACCACCCCTTCCCCATATTCAAAGTTCATTTTACTAGGTTGTAAAAGCAGCTTAGATTAATTCTGCTGAAAGGGTAATCGCCCAATGGAATGGGGAAAATTCTGAAGATCAACCTTTTCTTTACTCATCACTTTAAAAGCCTAGAACAGGAGTGTCAAACTCACAGCATGGTGGCGTCACATGACGTATCAGGACTTTCCCCCCCCTTTGTTAAACCAGGTGTGGGCATGGCCAGGATGTGATGCATCCAGCTCATAGGCCAGGAGTTTGACAGCCCTGGGCTAGAATATACTAGTTTTACTGAGAAAGAATTTTTTTTCTAACTTTATATTATTCTTGGGAAATCATTTCAATTCAATTGATCCAATTAATACTGAATGTTTGATTTGTTTGTTTTTTCTAAATATGATATGATCTTTTTTTAAGGGTCTACCATTGGTCTTCCGTTTACTTACTAACTCAAGACTATTAAATGTAAAGGCTTATTTAAGGGATTTTTGATTAATGAATGATGCATTTTTGAGTACCTGTAGTGGAAAAGTGGATTATAAATGATGATTGAGATGACAAAATTAATAATTATACTGTAAAAAATTAAATATTTTTTACTTATCTAGCATTCTTTAGAACAGTATTTTTCAAAGCAGCATCCATCAGACTGCAGCTTCCAGAATGACTTTGGCCTAGCCCTAGCTAATTAGTAATGCTGGGAATTGCTTTTCCAACATATCTGGAGAGTTTTTCCAAACTAGCCTTCCACTAATCAGGAGAAGCTCAGCATTTTACCAAAAATAGATATCACAAGCAGGCTGTGATCTAATTTCTGCCCATCCTGATCCAGAAACTTAAGATTATTTCAGTCATGTTTCAGTGAAAAATGTGGGGAAAAGTTTGGGAGGCAAGTGACAAACTAACTTCATTTTTTAAAATAGCGTAGCTCATCATAAAAGGAGTAAAATTATTTTTAAAGTAGCTAGTGCCCACTTCTCAGTTTTTGAGCACGCAAAAATAATTTTCAATTGATATTCAAAGGAAAATCTAAACCTATGAGGGAGTTAAGAGTCATTTTGTGAGAAAAAAACTAATAAGAAAACTAGTCTCTTAGAGAATTGATTAGAGAACGGATTCTATTCAAGGAGGGAATTGATTGCTTTAATGGTTTAAATAGGATGTTGCCAACTTTGTTTTCTTTTTGTACCAATGTGACTTGGGTACAGTGAAAATTCCTTCCTATATTCTCAAAAGGAGAAATTTATATTTAGTTATTTGATCATCTGTGCTGTGGCCTTACAACTATAATCTCCTCAGATGAGAGAATTCCGCACCTAAAGCCCATGTCACACCGGCCAACGGATGCAAAAAGGACACAACGGACGAGCATCCCATGCTTGCAGGCCACGTGCTTGCTACCTATGGCTCCAAACGGTGTGGGGGAAGTTCCACTTCTGATACCACTGCTCTGCAACTTTCTTCCAGCCTTCTTCAGTGGAGGGGCACTGGAGGAGCTCCCTCTTGTATTCTTCGATGATGGCCTGCACCACTTCTCTGACCACAATGCTGATGGTGTTGGATGGCACCCTCCAGCCGCAACTGCACGCTTCTGTAGGAGGTCCCTGGAGGCCAGGTGGCGCAGAGTGAGTGCCACCTGAGCCCAGGTTCCAGGCTGGGCCGGAAAGCTGGTGTTTTGCCTTGGGTCAACCTGGGTGTCAGGCGCTGCACAAGTTCATCAAACATGGCTGGAGGCATCCTCAATGAAGTTCTGGAACGCACAAGAGTCTTCGTTCCTGAGCTCCACCATCAGCCTTGTTGTACAATCCGTCCTCTGCTCTTCTGGCGAACCATCTTCGAATCCAGACCTTTTGGGTGGCTCCTTTTTCTCTAGCAGAGAAGTTCACAGAGCCTGCAGATGGCTTCGCACTGGTTGCAGAACGATGTTGGCTGCCGAAAGGACTTTGTTACAATCCACGGTGGACATGACTGGATGCTGTGGAAGAGCAAGAGGCAGATGAAGGCTGCAGAGGTCTGCACCGCTGGGCTGCTGGTCGAAAGAGAGATGCGACGAGTTCCTCCCCTTTTTATAGCAGTATAGGTTCCCTTTGGCATCCTCTAGACATCCTGTAGGCATCCTGTAGACATACTTAATATCCGAGATAGGTCCCCTCTGCGAACGTTTTATCTGTTTTAAATGCTTTGTTTCCATGCTGCATCAGTTCTGCATCCGTTCTGCGTCCGTTCCGCTTCCTCCTGTGTCCAGGCGGATGCAAGTTGTGCGGATGCACAGAGGACGCCTAGCGATATAGCGGATGCGTAACGGATGCGTAAGCGGATGCGTAGCGGATGCAGAACGGACAAACTGGATACATTTTCCGCGCAAAAGTTTTAGGCCCGCCGAAAACTTTTGAAGTGGATGAAACATCAATAGACGGATGCTGGACGGATAGAGAGGAAGCCAACGGAGAGTGAGTACAGCGTTTTCGAACGGATGGCAAGGTTTTTTGTCCGTTTTATATCCTCTTTGCATCCGTTGGTTCAGTGTGACATGGGCTTAAGCAGCAATCATGCAGACTGAGGAACTCGCTGCATGTGGTTGCCTGAAGCTATTTTTTTGAGCCGGAGAGGAAACTTGAAGCAGTGGCAGTCCCTCTAGGCAAGGGGATGAATGTTATGCTACTCAGGGCTTCCCACAGAAGGAAGGTTTTGATGGTTCACAGATGCTAAGCTTCAGCTATGTGGTGTTGGCTTTGAAGACATAACTGGGCAATGTACCACTTCATTTCCAGCTCTGGCTAGTGGCTGGTGGCCAAGATCTTTGGCTGCTCTGAATTCTCCGAGAAGTGACAAATTATGACAAATTAACCGTAGTGCCAGAAATAGGCCAGCCTGTGCATTCAGAAAGAGAGTTCCACTCTAGATCTCTGTGTGATTTATGCTAGGTTTACTTAAAGTATGTTTTCCTGATCCTCTTTATTCAGTGTAACTAAAGTGATTTAATGGTCTCATCTCATTTCCCCTCCCCCCCATCATGTACAGTAACAGATATATGTAACAGTTATATTAAAAATGCAAAAGAATGAGTACTTATTAAAATGTGGAAGCATTGTTTCAGATCATTCTTTCTGATTGGGCTGGTCATTGGTCATGGATGCCTGATCAAAAGTCCCTTTAAAAAACACCACATACACATGGTAAAATGCTTCAGATCATGGAGTTAAATATTATATTGAAAAGAAGAAAACAGAAAATCTCTGGGTTCTACTTCTAGGAGGCATGAGCATGGGGGGGCTTTGTTTTTTAATCAGGTAGCATATTCTTTTAATTCTTTTAATTGAAGATAACCTCTTGATGACTTGAATGTGGTGGGATTTCAGCCTGTTCTGTTCCCAACATTGTGAACTGCTTTGCTTTTGCTTAGTGTTACAGGCTAAGAGTTTCAGATTTGATCACTTATATTATGCTAAATTATCAGAAGTATGTGAGACTTTCTATTTGTTTGCAGCCAGTAGTAGAAAACAAATAGTTCAATATTTCATTGATTTAATCCCCATGTATTTAATAATTTTTCTTTTCTCCCATGAAAACCATGCAATATGGTGGCAAATTTTATCAGCACTTTTGGAGTTATCTATGAGGCCTTTGAGATTACGAACTTAGACAACAGCAGATTGTAGTATGATGGAAAGGGCTCAAGCCCAAAACCAATATGCCTCAGGGCTAAAGGGACAACCCATTGTGCAGTTGCTTTTCTCCTTCATCCCCCTTATAGTGTCCTCTTTGAAAGTTACTTCTTTCTCAAAGTGTTGCCTGACTAAGAAGACTAAATTCCTTTCCTGTTATCCTCCTTTGCTCTGATGGTAATGATACTCCTGTGGCTACAATCTCCTATTACATTTTGATTTTGCAATGTCATCAGGTGATGACAGCTGTATGTGGTATTATGATTTACATTACACATCTGCAGAGCCAAAATACTGTAAGAGAGAGATTTACTGCCGAGCACTGCGGTGGCTTTATTTCCAAAACAAGATTCTAAAACAAGACATCTAGCTTTACAGATTAACATAACTAATTATTCCAGAATTTTTTCCTTGCTAAGAATTTTCTTCCTAACGTAAGATTTTACAAAAAGAAAAATACACCATGTTTGTGGTGTATTTGTGTGTCCAGTGTTTTGCCAAAAGGTGCATTTGGATAAATCTAGCTGTAGTTTTTGTTTTAAAATTAGGAACATAGAAATTGCCTTTGAATAAAAGCAAGGACAATATATATTTCATTTTTCCGAGTGTTGTCTTTGTTGATTAAAAAAAAAGTACTTCAAAATTGTGCTGCAGTGCTGTGTTATTGAGCTAGTGGTCTTCAGATTTTATATGCCATTGCATTCATGATCAAGAAGACTAAAACTGGACAGGTTTATTTATGACTCTCATTCCATACAGGTTGTCATTTGATTCCTTAGCAGTAAAAACTGGGCATTTGACTGAAAGGACAAAATTTGTTGTTGCTGTTGCTGCTTGAAATCAGATTGTGCTAGGTGGCTGGATTGTCTAGCTAATTTTCTGTGTGCTTGTTTTTTTTTCCCTGTCTTTTTTCCAGGGGCAAGTTGACGCTGCCGAAAGAGATGCTGGCCGGTTGTGGGGCAGGGACCTGCCAGGTGATTGTCACTACTCCCATGGAGATGCTCAAAATCCAGCTGCAAGATGCAGGCCGAATTGGTACCTTATCTCTCTCTCACTCTTTTCCTTATAGTGTTCATATAATAACAGAAAATGCATCCAATGATTCCTAATAATTGAAAAAAGCTAACAGTAAGCTACTTCATGGGTGGAGGGAGTTGAGGCAAGCTATCCTAACGTAAGATTTTACAAAAAGAAAGATGCAGCTTTCCCAAACCATCCATCTTAGGCACAGATTTAGACTAACATTTCTATTATGTCCTGAAAATGGTCAGGAGACACAGAGATAACAGGAAGGCCTCTATAAAACAATGACAGGATGCCAGATTGGGAATACTGAATTATTGTTACTCTTTTTTCACTCATTGCAGTTAAAAAAGTCTCAACAGGTTACAATCACAATGTTATTAAAACATCCATTGTGTGTCCAGCCAGTGTATGGGAATTGGATAGATAGTTAGCAATTATGAGCTGTGCCCTTAAGGGAATGCATCATGGTAAATGTAGTTAAGGCATCCTGGGAAATGTAGTTCATATCACGTGACCACATCTGTAATTCTGATCAATCACTAAATTGACCCTCAATGGGTTGGGGGAGGTTTCCTCACTCTTGCCTGAACTCACGGACCTGTGGTAACTGTTCTACTTCTACCGCTACAAGATGGGAGAAAAGGGATAGGAGATAACCATCTTTTTACTTACAAGATAGATATGCAAAGGATTGGTCATTAAAGAAGAACTTTATCACAAATGTGAGTTATGAGGATATCTGATGAACCAATAATACTTTGTATGTATGTTTTGTTGAGTTTTATCTATCTGCATCTGTACAGAAGACAAAATCTCCCACTGTACAGAATACAGAACAGTAAAAAGATGATTAATTTGAAGTCCTGAAGCCCATCAGCATAAAGACAGTTAATTTGGATTTGTGATAAAGCAAAGTAATATTGAAGCCAGTAGTGAATATGCAATGGTGATCTGAACCTGAATTCTCCTTGTCTCTCCCTGTGTGCAACGGAACCCTTTACACGCTGTTTGGATGGTACGAGGGGCTGGAATTCCCCCACATGCTAGAGACAAAGAGAGCTCTTTCTGAGCCACAGAGTTGCAAAACCAGTTTGAATTGCAGGAAACCCCCCCTCCTCTGCTCAATTTGTCTTCCTGCTATCTCAGAGACTCCATTTGCATAACAAGGAAAGTCAGAGATTCCCCAGCTCTCAAAGGAAAATCAAACCTCTGTCTTGAAACCTTCTACAAATGAAGTGAGAGAGTCTGAGAAGTCATGTCTGTGTGCTTATAGGTAAAACGAAAGCTGATCTTCTTCTGCTCATCTGAAAGGGAGGAAAAGCAATAAAAAGAGGCCCTCTCCAGCCTGTTTACAATCTGGTATCCAAATAACGGGGTCATAAAAATCCTCCTGCCAGAGCTGTCTCCAGAGCAATGGGCACTTTCCTCCCCCAATGATTTGAACAAAGTCAGCATCTTGCTTTTTGCTCTCCTGCTGAAGTCAATAAGGATTTTTCCTTTAACAAAACTAGTTCCTTCCAGCCTCAATTGCCATTCAACTGCTAGCCTCTAGTTCCATCTGGTGGTCAAGTAGGAAATCCCCCCCCCAAAAAAACCCTTCCCACTTTAACCCAAATGGTTAAGCATCACTAAGAGACTTAATCTGTGCTTAGCAACAGTGTCTTCCAGACCTAGCAAGTAACATCCATGGTACAATTACATGTCTACACAAATGATCCCCAAAAGATTAAAATCATTAACATAAAGATAGAAACAGCTAATAAATAGCAATAAATATAAGAAATTGATGCTTATATTAAGAGTCAAAAGGTTCCTTAAATAGCCCCTTTTTAATAGCTGAATTCAGTAATAACGTTTAGGAACAAATTTGGAGTCTGACAATTTAGAGCTGTGATAACATCAGTTTCTCCCCTTTGTTTATGGAGAAGTCTTTTCTCTTTTTTGTCCAGACTTGGGTGATCTACCTCATGTATAGAACCCTTTTTTAATGAAACAGGATCTTTTAAATATTTAAATAGTGGAGAAAAGAGAGGAAAATAATAGCTTCTGGTGATAAATTATAAAACTGGAAAACTAATGCAAGGAAGAGAATTAGTCACTCTTGATGCTTTTATTCATCTTTTTTCTCTTTTCCCCACTTGTAGAGTTGTCTTCTGAAGTCTTAGAGGTGTATTAGTTTTCCCTTAGGCAAGTTTTATGTGCCATTATTCTAATTACTTCATACATGCATGCTTTTTTTTTTTTGTGGNTTTTTTTTTTTTTTGGTGGACTGGTCTACTTCAAAACAAAACCCAATACTCAATCTGTATGTAGAGTAGGAAAAGGATAACTATGTGTGCTCTGAAATGGTGGGACACACTTCACTTAACTACTATAGTAAATGTTAATTTTACTGATTCAGGAATGGTTCACCTCATCTTCAAACTGTTGGGATGTGGGTCCCCAAACCAACAGTCCATAGTGCTTGTGGAAGCCGCTTCTGCCTCCTTCTGGAGTAATGTTAATGTGGGACATAGAATTGAATGAAGAATGACTGCTATTGTTGGAGCTGAGTCAGCCATACTGTTCATTTATTTCCTAAAGCCTCAGTCTATAGTATAAACATTATGTCAAGCTAGACTGCTGTGAATGAGCACTACACTATATTTACACTTTTATTTGCTTCTATTTTCCTGTATTTGCATTTTTCAATTCAAATAAGCTAATGCAGATTCTTTTTATTATGATTATTATTTTTTATAGAAAATTGTCACTGTGGCACAAAGGTTGACATAAGTATCTTGGTTGCTCAGAAGCTATTTTAACTCTATATACACTAGCTTTGGTAAGACTTTATGTAGCCCACTCTATGGCAAAAAACAGAAAGATTACAGAGAATAGTTAATGGGATTTAAATTTAATAGAATTTAAACATAAATTAAAATGGCTGTCCCCATTTTGTGTCCTCAATTGATAACAGTAGAAATTCAGAGAGAGAAAAGTAACACTTTTACAAGATTAAGATTATAGGTAATTTTCTGGTGTAGCAAGATCATAAAGCTTGTCAGTACAAAGCTTTCTAAAAATCATCTGTGTTTCCTGAAGCAGTTAAGAAACAAATTTCAGAAGTGATAAGAAAAGGAATTATGTCAACCCTGTTAAAGGCACTGACTATAGTTTGTGCAAGATGTCTATTTCCTCACCTCCTAGAGTTCTAAACCTGCAAGAGACCGCTATCTTGCAGTCTCCTGTGAGGAGCAATTGTCTGGACTCTGAAGCACTTGTGGGCAATCTCAAGTCCTCTCCTTGTCCTTAGAGGAATTATCAAAGAGATGTCCAGTGCTTTATTCCACTGTGGTTGTTAGCTCCACTTTTTGTGGTATCATTTTCAGTTTGCTATTTCTTTCCCAGAAGTCTTATTTATTATTTTTAAATATGATTTTAATACATTTCAAAAACATTAACATTTATTTTATTAAAAAAAACCTTAGTTGCTGAACTAAATAACTAAGTAATTAAACTAACTAATAAACTAGTTGCTAGTTTACAATATTGTGTAACAATTATAACTACGTATATTATTAATGAATGGAGGTCTGTTGTATGTTATTATGTAAAATAAACACAAAGAGCTAAATATGAATTATAAACTGTACAGAGAACTACCATATGTAGTGAAAAAAGGGGGAGAAGCAATTCTAAACTATCTAAGGAAAGGAAAACAAAAGCAACTGCCTGAAAAGGAAAAAGACAAAATTTAAACAAGAAATGCGAAGAACACTAAAAACAAAAACCTACACCTACTTTGTATCTAATTCTTCCTGGGGGAGAGGGGGAAAGTTGAATAACAAAGAAAACAATGTATCAGGCTACTGAAATTACATAACTTTCTTTAATTTCAACAGCATGGTCCAATTTTTAAATAATGAATTAAACCTAGACCTTATACAGGTAGTCCTCAACTTACAGCCATTTGTTTAACAATGATTCAAAGTTATGACATCCTTGAAAAAAGTGACTTATGAGATATAGTTGCAGTTATGATTGTCACACCAACCCTATGGTCATTTGATTTTAATTCATGTATTTGGCAACATGATCAGATGCAGCATCCTTAATCACGATCATGATTTCTGGGGTGTTGGGTATTTTTGCTTATTTTCAGCAAAAAAAAAAAACCATTGGGGAAGCTGGATTTTTTTAACGACCGCATGATTGCCATAAAATTGGATCTAATTTTGATAAGAAATTCTGGTCACAACTGTGGATATAAGTCAAGGATTAACTATACAATAACATTATCTAGCTAATTCAAAGGCTGAGTGTTGACACTTTTATTAAACCAACGTATAAAGTCTCAGAAATATACATTCTTCTTTCACATCAGTCCAAGCTTGATATACTGTAGCAAAAAAATAACCAATAAAAAATTACAAATGAGCATACCCCTAGCATATGTACCAAAGTAGTCTTTGAATAAGAATAAGTAAAATTCGTATGTCTACGGAAATTCTCAGTCAACCAGGTCATGGTTGTCCAAAGGTGTTTTTTCAAGAGGCAACTGGACTTTCTCGTGAACTAGGAAGCCGAGTTGCCTCTTGAAAAAGCACCTTTGCGACAAGTCAAATTCTTGTGTCTTGTTCTCTGTTTATTCTGAGGTCAGAGAAGAATACCTTTTTAACAGCTTAACCATCTTTTGTGGTTTCCACTTGTGCTGCATCCTGAGACTAAAATGGAAGAATCTAAGTGGTTTTGCTGTTTTGGTTCCTCTGCAGCTGCTCAGAAGAAGTCCATGATAGGACAGGCTCAGCTCAGCCCATCATCCACTGGCACTGGAGCTGCAGAGTCAGTGGTAGAGACACGAATGACGGCAATGCAAATCACAAGAGATTTGCTTCGGAGCAAAGGCATTGCAGGACTGTATAAAGGACTTGGAGCCACATTGCTCAGGTTGGCATTTTTTTCCAGATCCACACACAACCATTTCAGTGGCATGTGTGTTTAAGTAAAAGGTCCTAATTCTTGCCTTTTAGGACAGCCACTTGGCTCTAACCCTGTTCAAAAGAAATCATGTGTTTCTATCAGAAATGTTGCATTTATTATTTCTGAGGTATTTCTAAAATTATGTTAAGAATCACTATTGCTTGCTGCTGATTTGGTTAGTCTCAGAAGATTTTTTTTGCATGTAAATTGGAAGCAATAATATATTCTAAGAGAGAAGAGGCTTGGCTGGAAAGGGGTGAATCTAAATGAGCACCATTACCTTCTCTTGAGCGTTCATTCAGTCTGGAAGACCAAAAACTTGCCAGGGAGCTAAATGCAAGTATAAAGTGAGAAACAGAATTACTTTCTCAGTGCACACATCAGATAGTTATAATGAACATGTGTGTGGCCAACTAGTGCTATTATAGGACAGAAAGAAACAGCTTTTCAGAAATCCCACTCATTGTGTGCCTCTCCTCTTGTAGGGATGTTCCATTTTCCATTGTTTATTTTCCACTGTTTGCCAATCTGAACAAACTGGGGCAGAAGAGCCCTGAAGTCAAGGCTCCTTTCTATGTCTCCTTCCTGTCTGGATGTGCGGCAGGCAGCACAGCAGCTGTAGCTGTCAATCCTTGTGATGGCAAGTACTTTTATAGCATTTATTGGGGTGTGGGGACAGGAAGAGCCATCAACATTGTTGGCTATGGATGTTGAGGGTAACAACCAAAATATAACCAAAACAGTAAAACGGACATTTAAAAACTATAATTAAAATAAGCCCTAAGTGTTTGGAATATTTTAAATTAAAATTAATTCCCACACATCAAAGGCAAATTTGGAAAAAAAAACTTGTCCTTGTTGACAGATAAACATCAGAATTCTGCTCTGTTAATTCTGCCTGGTATATTAGCACAGCAAAATTCTGATGTTCATTTGCTAATGAGGGCAAGATTATTGGGGTAATTTATTCTCTGCTGCTATTCCTGAGAAAAGCTAAGAACCAGCTAAGGGACAAAGGGTTAACTCCAGGCCATCTGAAAGTTCCACATGACTTCCTCTGAAGCATCAGAGATTTCTTAAGGAGTTGGCTTACATGTGTTAAAGTGTGTACTTCTCATGAATCTTCCATTCAGATACAGTTTACTTCACAAAATTTAGATTACAAAGGGTTAGTCTTTTGATATAACCCAGAAAAGATGTACCAGCCATGAATACTAACACTATTGGTTTAGATGTAACCCTAACCCTAGATTCATTTTTATTGGAAATTCAATTTTCCCATATATTTTGCTGGCAATCACAAACTATTCCAAAGGAAAAGGTATCACCGTCTTTTCCCTTAGAAAATGTCTAACAATATATCCTTAAGAATACTATACAGCCATGACTCCAAGTAGACCTAATCTGAACCCTAACCCCATTTTCATTTTGATTAGCAAAGAGATTTTTGAGTGTATTTTACTATAATCCACAAACAACACCGAATAAAAAGTTTTCACAGTCTCTGATCTTGCTAAGAATCTATGCCTACATTAGTTTTTGGGCATGATTCCAAGTAGACATAACCCTAACTCTAACCGTAACTGTAGATTCATTTTTATTGGCAATTTATATTCCCATTTATTTTACTGTGGTCCACAAACAATTTTCAACAAAAGGCTGAAACTGTTACTTTTCTTCGAAAACTGCTAAGAATATACAATTTCCCTAACAATACTTTTCGACTATGACTTCAAGTAGACCTAACTAACCTGAGATTCATTGGCAATGGGATTTTCTCATTTACTGTGGTCCACAAACTACTCCAAAGGAAAAACTATCAACATTGCTTTCTTTAGAAAACACCGAAGAATCCAACCCTTAATTATTTTTTTGCCATGAGACCTAACCCTAATCCTAGATTAATTTTTCTTGGCAATGGGATTTTCCTGTGTAATTTACTGTAGTCCACAAACCCTTACAAAAAGCTATCAACTTTCCTTGGAAAAGTTCTAAGAAACTATCCCTAGCATTATTATTTTTTGCCATGAATCCAAGTAGACATAACCCGAACCCTAGTTCCATTGGCAGTGGAGTTTTCCCATGTATTTTACTGTGGTTCAGAATCAAATCAGAAAGAAAATCTGTCAATGTTGTTTCTTTAGAAAACCTCTCAGAATCTATGCCTATCATTACTTTTTGGGCATTACTCCAAATGAAAAGCTACCAACATCGCTTTGCTTAGAAAACCTCTAAGAATGTATCCCTAACATTAATTGTTAGCCATGCCTCTCAGCAGACCAAACCCTAGTTCTAAACCTAATTCTAACCCTAACCTAGATTCATTTTGATTGGCAATGGGATTTTCCCTTGTATTTTACTGTAGTGCACAAATAATTCTGAACAAAAAGTTGTCACCAGGTCTTTTCTTAGAAAAATGCTAAGAATATTCCCTATTAATACTTTTCAGCCATTACTCAAAGTAGACCTAACCCTAATCTTAGTTTCATTTTCTTCGGCAATGGGATATTTCCATAGTATTTTATTGTGGTTCACAAACATTTCTTTCCATTTAAAAACTCTGAGTGTTAGGGTCTGAAAGCTCTTACCTCTTCTTTTATTTTTACTTTACAGGGAAGTAGGGAGGGTACCTTTTGAAATGGTCCCCAGTCCTCTTTTCCTTTTGCTGGCTGAAATACATTTACATGAGGATATCTAGGTTCAACACTTCCTTCTGTCTCCCAAAGTCATTCACACAGCCCATTATCCAAATTCCTCATTGTCAAATAATGTGTGATTAGTTCTAAGAAGAATGTTCTAAATCAAGATTAAATATTGATATGTTCTTGGAGTTATAATTGATAAGATCTTTTCCAGTACAGCTTTGATAGATTGAATAGATTGAATCTGTAACAATTGAAAACTTGCAAAAAATAACTTGATACAAATTAAGGCACTGATTATAACAAACTCTACAACTATATATTTCTGCAGTAATCAAGACAAGACTTCAGTCCTTGCAGAGAGGAGTCAATGAGGACACATATTCAGGGATAATAGACTGTGCCAGGTAAATTATCTCTGTCTGAACGATGTTGTTAATGAGTAGTTAACAGAGGATTAGCAATGGAAGGATAGGATCTTGAGAGTGGTTGGCATAAAACTTGCTACTGCTTCAAAAAGCAATCACAGTGTGATCCAACTATAGCAAAACAACAACAACCCCATGGTGATGTCCTTCACATTACAATTGGTCCAAGACAAGATCAGATTAAATATGGTATCCTTGTTGTCTGTTGAGACCTCAATGACTTGGGTCAGGTCCATAGTTACCATGATGATCCTTAACCATCCCATACTCTGTGTCACGCACAAGAAGTTAAACCCCAAGAACTAGCAGCCACAGAGATTGAATGGCTAACTCATCAATAGAATTCAAGCAGAATTCTTGCTATAAGTATGAAGTCCAGTGCAACAGCAACAAACCCAAGGGCTCTCTAAAGCCCATCTTGAAGGGGTTTATATCTGATTATCTCCAGAGCAGAGGTTCTGAAAGCTTTAGAGATGACCTGGATTGAAACTGTTATCCCCAACCCCCATCCCATTTCATGGCTGGTGCCAGACTTGAAACATAGATGGACTCATGTTCAAGAGAGGCACTTCCTCTTCTGGACCCCCTCCCAGGGGAGGTGTGTAAAACCTGACGTGAAGTGGTTGATTTGATACTGGCTTGGCATATTTGCCAACTCCAGATGGTGTGGTTTGTGAGCTATAATTTATGGATCAATGCAATGTATTCAACAAACCATTATTAAAACCAGTCATGGTTTTACATGATATTTGAAGCCAGTGGTGATTTCATCTCTTTTCTCCATGTCTTTTTCTAGGAAAATCTGGTGTAATGAAGGTCCCTTAGCCTTTTTTAAGGGAGCATATTGCAGAGCCTTGGTCATTGCCCCACTCTTTGGTATTGCACAAGTTGTCTATTTCATCGGCATTGCTGAATTCATCCTCGACATGTTTCCACGGCATCAGGATTAACCTCTCACCTTTCTTCTCATTCAATTGGAATTCATCATAGTATTTTTGTCATTGTGATGTCAGAGCAACGGCACAAAGAGTTCCAAGCAGTAATAGTGGCAATGAATGTTGTCTCTAAAAGTTATTTTCCTCATAACAACATGGCCCTGAGGAGGGATATCTAAATAGTCATGTCTGTTTTTTAATTATCAGTTTTAAAGACCCAATTTAACATGGACTGTCTGACTGGCTTGCTGTTCCTCTTGTCTAATGGAAGATGAGCCCCCTTCCCCTTTTCTGGAACTGCCAACAACTCAAGAAGGAGCAAAAGAACAGGATGTGTTTCCATGTCTCTATTCTTGGAGTTAAGTCTCTGGGGAAAAGAATGAATTGGTACCCAATAAAAGGGAGGTTACTTGACCCAAGCAATTACTGAGATCAAAGTATTTGTTTTTAGATGGGTCTCCAAAACATCCCTTCTCCAAATTAGCTTGACTTAATAAATTTTTGAATATGAAGAGAGGGCAAAGGGAAAGCTGCATCTTAATGTTTTCATTTTATGAAAGGATCACCTTCATAATAGATCCGTGTGAGGAAAATGTACTCGGGATAACTGTGCATTTGCTTTCTGAAACCTCATCTATTGGAAATGTCCAGGGTCATGAATTATCTGTGAGCTATGACAGCTGGGGGAAATCAAATAATTTGAGTTAATAGTTTTTTTAAAAATGTGCTGGATAAAACTCTAGTAACATAAATACTCCTCTTTCAACCTGAAATGCTGCTCTCCATGCTACTTTTCACCCCATCCTAGGTTTCACATGTCTTTGTCTTTTAACCTGTGTATAGAATGTGTTTATTGCTCCCTTATTTTTGTTTGGGATCATAGTAACACCAAAGGCAACTGAACTCTCTTATGGTTGGTCAATGCTACAAAAGAACTGGTGGAACAGAGCATGGCGGAGGAAAACCTTGTATGTTTCTTTAGACACATCAAAATCAAAAAAGTTTAACCTATTTTATACCAGCAGGTTATCATTTTTCCCCTGAACAACAAATTGCATTTTTCAGATGCAGTTTTTATTGTAAAGGGGAAGTTTGCATGTTTATTACTTTCATAAAGTCATCCATGCATATATGTTTTCATTTCAAGCTGTTTTTGTTGTTTTTCCCTTACATTTGCTGTTTCAGTGGAAAAAGCCATTCTGATATTGGCTGTATATTTCTTTTTTTGTTCTTGGCTTTGGTTAGTTCAGTCAGCTGCTTTTCTTTGAATATCCTTTTTGAATATCCAACATTGGGGGACAATTTTTTTAAAAACAAAATATTTCTCTTTAAAAATTACAGCACTTTTAGTCTTAGGGAAAAGAAGATCTAATTTTTGGCATGTTTTTGCTTACATTTTGGACTTCATATCTCTGTAGATTGCTTTAATTGCTAGTATGTTCATGCCATTCTGTAGAAAGCATTTTTATAGATAGTTGTCTTCTCTATTCAGAAATGTTTTGGATTCCAAATCAGAATGTTAACTATGTTCACATCCCTTATGAGTAATGAGGATTTTTTAAAAATGTTTCATTAATTTTTCTACTTGCTCTTTCAAATTCAACGTAAAACTATGTCTATTTTGGAAAATTAGTTTTAGGGTTGCAAATGGTCAAAATAACTGGGGCAGTAAGACTGGTTTACAATAGAAGCTATATTTAATAATTTGTTTCATGACACACATATTTTTCTTTAAGTCCTTTTATAAGCATTTAATCATGGTTTAAAACTTCTTTTGCAATATTTCTTTCACCCAGCTAATCAGACATCACTTAAAAAAAAACAAAAAGAACGCCTTAAGGTTTCATTGTTAAATCAAGAAATATAATGGCACATATTTTAATTCATTGCAACAATATATTTTGATATTTTTGAAACAGAAATTAAGCAAAATTTTGGGTTTTTAGGAAGCACAAAATTAGGATTAGTTGATGCACTTTAATACATAAAGTTTAGATCCTTGTTTTAATTAACCATTTGGTTAAAGTTAAACTTTAAAAATATGATTGTCATTTTTTAAAAAAAGAATCAAATGTTTAATGTCCTCTACAATAGTATCTACAAGATTAATAGTCTGAGATTCTATTTTAATTCCAAGTAAACCTTTGCTTGGGTAAAAGCTTGGATAAAGAAAATTATTTATACCTCAACTAGGGCCAGATTTAAAAAATTGCCACTAGATTGCATCTGCATGCTTTATCAAGCAGATTTCCTGCTGAGTTGTGGGTCAGCAGTACTGCTGGAACAGGAGAAAAAGCACTATTTCGGGGCAAGGAAAACTTTACCATGACCAGATGTGGTAAAATAAGGTGTCACTGTTTCACAGGCCTTCCTATTATCTAGCAATGTAACAATTAACACAAATATTTGAAAGGCATACTTAAGCTTCAGAGACAATCCAATTGCAGTGTAATTAATGTTTGTCTGAATGCTTGTCAGAGGGCCTTGTGGCTCCATGGGGCCAGAGTTAGCTGGGTTCTTTTCTTGTAGGGAAATTATGAATCACTGTGGTATTGACAGAGTTACTTAGGTTTCCAAAGGTTTACTCGCAAGTGCTCACTTTAAAAAGAAACCCTTACAATGTGATTTCAAGCATATTTTAAGTTGTAGAAGTTTTTCATCTTGTTTTAACAGATTTGAGTTTTTCTACAAGGTCCAAGAGCTTTGACCAGCTTCTTGTGGCCTGTGGTGACTTTTGCACATTCCATGTAACACAGTTGTATTTAGGATAATCTTGATAAAGCAAAAAGATGGAACTGACAATGAATTGCTTGTATTATTTTTAAATATGTGGTTCTATGTGCTATTTAGTGTGCAAAGACCAACACCAGCTAAAGTTTGCAATGAAAGTAAGATGATGTCCATAGGTGAACTGTTCCTTATTTTTATGCAGTGAGCTTTCCATTGCTTTTCTTTATCAATCTGTATTTCAGTCTTTGCATGAAAGACAAGAACTTGTTGGCAAATAAAAGCTTTCTTAATTGCATGTTTGGAAGAAGATGTGCTGGAGATGAGATCTAAAAATAGCCACTTGGGACAGTAGGGTTGGGGACTGTCCTACAGGAACACTGTGTAGGCCCTGACTCTGGCAATATCCACCTAGAGTTTGGATGGTGATGATCATTAGAAAGGGAAGTTGAGAACTGATGTTTATTAAACTGAGGTGGAATAGAAGTTAATGGTGCTTATTTTTAATAGAATGTGGATGTGATTTTGAACTTTTTTTGCTTTTACTTTGGACATATTATGGAAGACACTGCGTACAACAGAAAATGCATATATACTGGTCTACATAAACTTGTTATCTAATACATGATATCACACTTTATATTGTTGCCCACCAGTGTAATATCATATAAAGCTCATTCCTGGTTTAATCATGTGCTGGTTAGTTGTTGTCATTTTTTAAATTGTCCCTGACAGCATTTTTGTCTGTACTCACAGGGCACAAGTGGGTTAACAAGTAACATGTCTTAGCCACTTGCATGCTAACAGAAGCAAGAAATGTTC
The DNA here is from genome assembly GCA_004320025.1 of Laticauda laticaudata. Classification (NCBI taxonomy): domain Eukaryota; kingdom Metazoa; phylum Chordata; class Lepidosauria; order Squamata; family Elapidae; genus Laticauda; species Laticauda laticaudata. The sequence continues at coordinate 66,429 of BHFT01015892.1, read as the reverse complement.
AGTACTACATTTCATTTACTAAATATGACTATTCTAGGTCTTGTACACAAGAGCTCAGAAAGGACTCTGGTTGACTAAATAATAGTACCACGATTAAACATGATAATAGCAAACATAGGCTATTTGTGATCCTTTCTCAAGTTCTAAAAATATAATGCTATTTACTTAAAAGGGATATTCTGGATTAAACATGATAATTTAAAAAGCTGACTGGGGTGGGGTGACCAGAAAAATGTCTCCTTTACATTTCAGATCTCTTCTCTGAATAAAAAACTAACATTAACTACCATTATTAAAATCTTAATAAATCTCAGCTTAAACCTGGTTCTACGGGGGAATATAGTGGGTGACATTAACTGGGAAAGGGCATCGCAGGGTGACTTTTGTATCCTTTTGAATAAAACCTATTTCATGATTGTTACCACCCAGATACTCATTTAAGGGAATTCATTTTGTTAGTACTTCAAAATATTTTAAAATAAGACTAAAGAGATAGACTCTCCTGTTAATTATTATGTAAGCTAAAGCAAACATACATTATTTACTCTGTGAGTTCCTACTGAAATCTTTTTTTGACAGAAATTGCCCCCAAACCAGGCCACAACATTTATAATACAATCCTATAAATATCTAACCGGAATTATTTCTGAATTTAAAGCTAAAACTCTCTCGTGCTTCAAATATATATTATTAAAAGATACATTTACTGAATGCCTTTTCTTAAAACTCAGGTCTTGCTTTAACATTATTTTTTAAAATTAGGAAACAATTCTAGCTTTTATTTCTCTCACATATATGTAGTAACTCCTATATGTAACATTCTGTCAAAAAAGTCTTATATGTGAAAGTCAGAGTTTAGACTTCACGCCTTAACAGTATAATTTTTAGAGATAGATATACTGTATTACAGCCATTATAGATGAGTAGGATCTTTTTCATATGCAGCTTTGTCTTCCCACCATGTTAGATGGGAAAATATTCTAATACTTTCATATCCTCCTTTGCAAGTGCTTATGGTTCTGAATTCAAGAAGAGAGAGTATTGGTCCCAAGCATCCACAGGGTAGGATATACTGTAAGCACTGGATAAACCGCTAAGATGGAGGGTGATTCCTGCTTTGAGCTTTGAGCCAAAGAGCCTATAGAGTGGACAAAGACTTCTAGCTCACTTTCTCTATTTCAAAATTAATAAATAATGGAATACATTTGTTTCTGAGTAGAGTTGAAAGACTTTCTGAATGTTTTGCTATTAAATCCATCTGTTATTGTAAAATCAGTACAGATCATTTATTCCTCCAACCATCAGATCTTCTGGTTCTATAATGAATTTATAAATTTGATTCTGGGGTAGACCTGATACTTCCCCCTCCCCAGATCAAAATTTCTGCTATAAAATCAGATGTAATGTTAATTAGGAAATGCAAATTTCCCCTGATCATATTCTGTACTCTGTGCCATCTCCCCCTCTGTTCATCCATTAAGTGAATTTTATCAATCATTTCTCAATTATGATTTCTTTGAATCTGGGTGTCTACATGCATTGGAAGGTACCTGGCATTCAGGCTTAGATACTTAGAAAAAAAGTGAATCAGAAAAAGGAATATCACACTTGGGTACACCCAGAGGATATCAATATTTCTGGGATCCACATTAATAGCATGATGAAAAAACAGTGATAGTGGTAACATCTAGATCAAGAAAGGAGGTAATTTAAACAATCTCACTGCTGATTTGAACCAAGCTAACAAGGCTAAAAGAGGCAATAACAAAATGAGGAATTTAAAACCAACTTCTTTAATCTGATGCAAACTGCATAGACAAAAAGGCGGCACAAAAATAGTATAAATTCATTAAAGTTGGCCATTAAATGTGTGTTTATACTCCTTGCTGCAACACTACTGAAATTTAACTGGTTCCAGAACCATATATAAGATCTTGCTAAGGAGGGGGCTGCCCAGATTTGAATCTCTGCTCTAGACACTGGTGTGATATTAACACAAATATATGATGTCTCTTGTTCCCTTATTTTTCTATTAGGACAGGGCTTGCAATAGCATCTGTGGAATCTTAACATAAATAAACAACATAACTAAATTTTGGAAGACTTTGCTATTGAAAGTCTTACAAGATTTAGAGTAGTTGAATGCAACAGTTCATGCAAGAAAAACACTGGAGTTATCCTGTGAGATCATGGATATGACAATCATTGAACTTTGCAGATATTTATCATGATTGTAGTATCTTTGTTTATGCACCAGTGCCTTTGTATGAAATAGTTAGTGCCTGGAAAAATTTCCAGTTGATAACACTTCAAGATGCAACTTAACATTTTGATGACATTGCTGCTAATGGGAAGGTTAATTTGAATATTATTTTCTCAATGTAATTTATTGAAATCTTTGAGATTTCAATCAATATTTACTATGAAATTCACCCTATTGAGGAGAGGAAAAAATCCAGTTGCTATTTGTATTTGATTTACAAAGGCTGCTAATGATTAAGGTGCTATAAGATTCCTTGTCACTTTTACTTCTTCAAAACTTTCTTAAGACAGTGCATTCTGCTGGTACTCAGTAAGCCATTTGCTGCTATGAAATGGATTGTAATATTTGATATGTATATTACAGCTCTAATTGTTGTATATATACAAAAAATAGCTAATTAAGCTTTTAAGAATTCTGTTAAGTGACTGTGCAGTTGCTTACAATATAATATCATGACATGGAAAGAAAGTAAATACCTAGTGATATTTTAAAAGTATATAATAAGGTTGCAGTTTTCTAGAAACATGGGATCAGTTTGAGGAGATTAAAATTTAAATTCCCATTTTTCTGATGAAACCTGTCATATGAGAGTGGGAATTAATATTGTATAGCTTTGTATCATGTCACTGTAACCTTAGAAGGAAGTCAACTGCTTGAACTACTGAGAGTTTGAACAAAATGTAGAATGGAATATGCATTTCCCATTTTTAAAAACTCATGTTTCAATCACTCTTTGGTCATTGGTTGTTGCAAATCTTTTGGCCAGTGAATGTGGTTTGAATATAAAATTAAGACATAGTTGAAGTCCATCTGAAAACTTAAATGCTGTTAAATATGTGAATGATGCTTCATCATTAAAGGAAAGAGATTTAAGAAAGTATCTTTCCTTTAATGGAAGAAAAAGAAGACCTTGAAAATCAGCTTACTTTTCATTTTTAAATATGGATTTTCAGTTCCATCTGCTTCCTGTCATAGCCTATTAAGACAACTCAAAGTTATAGCCTGATTCATATTTTGGGGGGATCTTTGCCTCCTCTACCTGTCCAAGTATTGGTGTCTGAGTGGACTGCAAAGCATTTTTTTGTCTTCTGCTCCTTGCCATCTTTATAGCATTGCCATGTCCTTCCTCATAGCCCTGAACAGTATTCCATAACTCAAATAATCTTCCAATTGTCTATGCACTATATAATTTACTTACTTCTTCTCTGGCCTTGGATTTTAGAAAAAAATAGTGTTGGTATTCTTTTTCATGCACCTCTTCTGATGTTGCTTGTATCATGAATAAGTTTCTAGCCTATTTCATATGAGACGCTTTAAAAGGGGAGCAATGGTGAGATGCATTGTGCTTTTTAAAAAGAACTGGAGGAAAATCATATAATCTTGTAGCCTCTGCATGTAATAGACTACAGCAATTATCCATAGCCAGAAAGGATATTCACTTGTTCCAATTTTTTGTCTTTAGGATTTTGCATAATTGTTTTTTTAATAAAACATATCAAAACTTTTTAAAAGGGGAAAAGCTTAGATTTAAATCCATGTCAGAAGACATGTCATTTAGTTTTGCTACAAGAAATGTTCGTTAAATGTCATAATTTTAAGCCAAATATGACTATAAGAGCAAATGCCCACCATCTGTCCCAGTGATAATCCATAGAACTTCCCCAGATATTCCAGTGATCTCCTTAATCCTGTTTATCTATGTTGGCTCCCCTTTCTTCTGCTTCTTTCAGCCTTGCCAAGAACAGTTTTTTTAATAATAATTCACCATATATTTGAATCACATGCCCAGTGCTCAAGTTTCTGCTTCTGATCATTGTCTCAAGGGAACAGTCTTCATTTTCTTTAGAACAGATTTATTGGTTCCCCTTGCTGTCTAGGGTTCTCTCAGTAATAGTCTCCAAATCTATAATTAGAAGGTGTCTATTTTCTTTACTTTCAGTTCTCAGCTTTAACAGATTAACATATCTTTGTAAAAAACACTGCTGTTCTGCAGTTTAATGGCATTAGAATGTGCTTTTCCTTCATGAACTGGTTTAAATTTGTCATCATGTTCTCCTTACAGTTGATTTCTTTTTTACTTCTCCAACACGCAATATATCTTTATACATTCTTGAACATAAGACAAAATTATCTCCCGCTCTCTCATCTTCCCATAAACTATAAATGGTCCAAATATGCAGATTGCATTATCTTTATGATCTTAATGTTTAATAGTAACCCTGATTGCTTAGTTCCTGTTTGTAATTTCATAATATTCTCTTCTATGTCTTCTTTAGTTTCAGCACAACATGGCAGTGCCTGCCTATTTTTAAATTTTATCTCTATTGTCATCTCTCCTAATCCTGCTACTTGTATTATTTGTTAAACAAGTTCATCAACAGCATTTTTGTCTCAATCCTGTCCCTACTCAAACTGGCATTATTTTCCAAGCTCAGTTTTCAATGAAACATATGCAGTTAATTCTTTTGCTTTATTCATAAAAGGATAACTTCCAACTTTATATGTATTGGTGGTTGTTGATCATTGGGGGTAAGGGGTAAGGAAAAAAAAACAAGAGATGGGTCCCAAAGGTGCTTTTTCAAGAGGCAATTTGATTTTTTGGGTTTTATTTGTAGATGCTTCACTTCTCATCTAAGAAGCTTCTTCAGCTCTGATTGAATAGTAGGGAATGGAAGGATTTATATTCCTTGCAGACAGCTGGTCATTTGCATTCTTTTGCAGGGTTGTTGAGGCCATTTGGAGGTTTGTGTCCTCCAAAAGTAGAGAAGACATTTCATTAGCAAACTTGTATTGGATGCAAATTTCTCTCAATAATTGAAATTTTTGTCCTCTTACTCGAAAACTAGCTGGAATGTAGTCTTCTTTGGTAGAAATTTCCACAAAGTAGAGGATAGAAGATGTTTGAATAATATAAATATAAAGAGCTGCAAGTCACCCAGACAACATACCGTATAGTACAAAAATAACTAAAGCAAACAAAAAAATCCCTCATCTCAAAACAATGAGCACCATGACAAAGCACCATGACAAATTTTGGTCCTCCCCCAACTCTGTTGTTTAAATACTAAGTTGTTGCTAATTTTGTGTGTGAGAAAGAGAGGCAGACAGATGGACAGGCAATATATTCAGTTTTGCACGCCTGGCCTGCCTAGAGAATAGCTCTGTTTTGGGATGCAAGGATGTAACTGAATTACAGTTTCACTGAGAAATAACAATATTTCCAAGGACTGTTTTTATTTCTGATCAGCTCAGTTTATAGGTTTTTCTCTTGTTTTCACAATGTTAGAATTGTTTCTCTGTCTAGAGATGAAATTGAATGTTAGTAATTAATAGGCAGTAGCACACTTCTGCTGGCTGGTTTTGGGACATTTCCACAGAAATTTTTTTTCCAGGTGGTTGTGTTTTGGAAAGACTGCTCAACAGGTTTGTACCCACAGGTTCACTCAGCTTCACTCTCATCAAAAAGTATGATGGCTGATCACTATTGAAAGGATAAATATCCTACTTATCTTTCTTGCTGCTCTGTCTAACTTTCAGGGTGGCCTAAATGCCTTTCAAAAATCCTCTTCGCCCAATCCATGATTAGCTGTTGCTTGATTGTTTTTAAAGGGATATCCATTGTAAAAACAAGTTAGGAAGAGCATTTGGGACAAAGCTGCTGGAATTTAATAATTCCGCCCTGGATCACATGATGAGGGAGGGACTAAGAATGGAGAGACTGGCAGCATTCTGAGCAGCTGCCCAGCAGCCTCTCCCTTAGGGATGCATGGGAGGATTTACAGGTAGTCCTCGAGTTACGACCACAATTGAGCCAAAAATTTATTTGCTAAATGAAACATTTGTTAAATGAGTTTTGCCCCATTTTATGATCTTTCTTGCCAAAGTTGTTAAGTGAATCACCGCAGGTGTTAGAGTTATTAAGTGAATCTGGCTTCCCCATTGACTTTGCCTCTCAGAAGGTCACAAAAACAGATCATGTGACACTGGGATGCGTCATAAATATGATCCAGTTGCCAAGCTTCTGAATTTTGATCATGTGACCATCATGGTGCGACAACAGTCGTAAATGTGCAAAATGGTCATAAGTCACTTTTTTCAGCATCGTTGCAACTTTGAATGGTCACTAAATGAACTGTTATAAGTCTAGGACTACCTGTATTCTGCAAGGTTTTTCTTGTCAGGTCTGGTTTTGATCACGCCCATTTTCAAACTCCATCTTTCTTTTGCTGGCTTATTTGCCTACATCAAATTTGATCCCATTGGTTCTCCTTTTTTTTTAAATCGATCTGCTGACAAAGTCCCACGATCCTCTGCATAATTTCTAAGTATCTGTGTAATTGGAAAGCATAAAAAGCAACATTTCAGGAAGTGGCTTTGTTTATCACAAGCACAAACTATAGTCAATGCTGTGTGTGCCTCACTATTCAGTCATGGAAAATAGATTTTACGTGAGTATCCAACAAAAGTGTGTTTAGCTGTTATTTAGGGTATATTTGGACAATTTTTAAAATTCTAAGAGCAGCTGGACCTTGTATGTTTCATTTTTTCAACCTCTTTTTGTTGATCTCAACTGGAAATAGAATTCTGGCTCATACTTATAAAAAATATTGTATGTAAAGCTGTATGGCAAAATACCATACAGACTCTTGGCAAAAGAATGAATCTGATTATTTTCAGCATAAATTACTGTAATCTCTGTTCTGTCATCTGGAGCTCTTAACAATAGTTTGTGGACCGCAGAATGCACTTTTTGTGTCCACAAAATGTTGTGAAGCATATACAATGGCCGACATCTATGCACCTGACAGGTCTGTGAACTAAATATTTCTTGCTCCCATTTGAAGCCAGGTTATTCCAATAAATTGAGCAAATATTGAAAACATGTACAAAAGGAGACAAAAGCTCCTTGTTAAATGATGGTAAAAAATGCTTATTTTGTAAGCCTGCTGTTGTGAAAACTGATGGGCCTCAGGCATTCATTTTATGTTAAGTTATGTACTCAGTGATCACTGAGTTCTTGGTGTGAGGTCTTCTTCGGCATGCAGAATTCAGCTTTTTTTGTGTTGGGCTGCATTTTTGTACAAGAATGCGCACTGGAGGTTCCAGATGGGAATGTTTTGATATTGTGCTTACAACTTTTGTGGGGTCGCGGGATGGGGCAGGGGTATCACTTTTATTTTTTTTAATTATTTTTCCAAGTTTGCCACCAACTCTCCTTGTTACATCAGTGAGTTTGTTTGAACCAGTAGTACAGGTTTTCCCTTTTCCTGCTAAAACCATAGATGCTTCCTCTCCTGCTTTGGCTTTTTTGTTTCCTTGTATTTTTCAGCCCCTCACCGCTGTTTCTTAAATAGTGTAGTTTAGTGTGTATGTGTGATTTTGTGTCCAATATAACACTGGAGGGATAGGAATTAACATGGTAAAATGGTTTTGCACAAACTTCCTCACTCTTGATCTAAGTTAGGAATGTAATTGTGACACATCCACTTTCTTTGTCTGACATAGATGATTTTCTTTGAGAAGTCAATGTCAGGTAGGCCTTTTATTTCAAAATTTCTTAGGCTGACTTTTTGGAGTTCAAGGCCTTGGTTAATTTCAACAGAAAACAGGAAGGACCAATCAACTTTTCTGTACTGTACTGTTTTTAGTAGTGGTAATTTCTGTTCATAATATGTCAATTGACAAGTTTATGTCGTTTTATGTTCCCTATTTATTTTCTGATATGAAAAGATCTTGTTTTTCTTTATCTTAAACATCCATTTGTTCAATAAAATAACATTTCATGTCTCCATTTACTCTGTGTGTGTATGCGTGTTTGTACACACACCTATTTTGTTCTGAGATGTTCCTGAATGAAGTTTCAGATTACAATTTTAGTATATCCTGTTGCTGAATAGGAATTTTAAAGTACTTGGACTGTGCTTTTTTTGAAGTGTTGCTTAAAGATGAAACTTAAAAGGAAAATTATTTTTTTCTCCTGGAGTTTTGAAAAGTACTTTTGTGTATTGTCATGTAAAATAAATATCTAAATAGAATTAAAATCTGATTCTCCAGTGCTCTTTGTGATTTCTTTTCTTGTGGTTTTTAACTTTTATCTGTGATCTTCACAGTACTGTAATTACCTAAATTAAAAATTTGTGTATTCTTCAGACTGGAAAACTAAAGATAATAAGTTGGACTAGGTCATCCTAATATTAACAGGAACATAGGAGTTTATTAAATTGAGTTAAATCACTGACTATTGACCTATAACAACTGCCCAATGGTGAGTTCAGAAGATACGTTCTAATTGAAATTTCACACAAGGATTCCCCAAAACTGGAGCCTCCATCCCAAATATATTGTTTGGAGATATATATAAATATATATATATATATATATATAGTTTTTTTAAGTTTTCGCAGGTACTTACATGTGTGCTGTTCAGCTTCCCTTCGGTATTAACCCACGTCATTGTAGTGCTTTTATATATATATATATATAACACCACACACACACATATACTCACAGACGAAACACAATACAAGAAGCCTGATGATGGGCAGATGAGATTCTGCCGAAACGTTGCTACAACTTTAAAAGCACAAACTGTGGGAAATACCCGAACAAAGCTGAACAGCATACATGTAAGTACCCACGAAAACCTTAAGAAAACAAAACAAATATACTGTATATATACATACTTAACGCTGGTAGAACACCATGCTTTCTTTAATAACTAGCCAGAGATCTGGAAGAGTCCTTGGTGTCTTCTAGTCCAAACCTCTGCTCCAAACAGGAGATCCAATATCATTTTAGACAGGTGGCTGTCCAGTCTTTAAAAATCTCCAGTGATGAAGCATGTACAGCTTGAAGGCAAGCTGTTCCACTGGTGATTGCTGTCACTGTTTAGGAAGTTTCTCCTAATCCAGGTTGCTTCTCTCCTTGATTAGTTTCCATCCATTGTTTCTTGTCCTGCCTTCTGATGCTTTGGAAAATAAGTTGACCCCCTCTTCTTTGTGGCGGCTTCTGGGATACTGCTATCATGTCTGCCCTAGTTCTCTTTTTCTCTAGACTCACCATATCCAAATCCTGCAACCATTCTTCATATCATCTTTAATCATCTTGGTTCCTCTTCTTTGCACTCCCCACCCCCTCATGTTTTATTGCTAGGATTCCAAGGTCCCTCTCAGTTATTATTTTTGAGTGAGGTTTTGCCTAATTGGTTTTAGGCCTTTGGTCTTTCTTGCCTAGTGGTAAAACCTAGGCAGGAAAATTAACTAATATTAACTAAAGTTAACTAATATAATGTAACTTAATTACATTAAAGCTTTCTTGCTAAACTTATTAATGAAAATCAAATATATGTTGTCCTCTTTCTCTTTGGCATAATAAAGAATGACTGAAAATATTTTAATCTGCCTTTTATATTAGTTCATTATTATTATTCAGTTGTGAGCTTATTTGAGCATGGTTTGCTTAAGACCTGTTGAATATATAGTTTAAAGGCAGAGTTTTCAGTTTTTACATAGCAGTGAACAACATGAGAACTTAAATTTCAAGTGTTCATTTAAGGCAATGTCTAGTGAAATTTCAAGATGGAGATGAAGATCAAATTTCCTTTTGTTTTTGTGAAATCAAGCAAAACCATTTAGAGTATTCATAAATCACTTTAATACAGCAATCCAAATTTAGCAACTTTGGGAACTTTTTTTATGTGATCCGGTTTATCTATTTCCCTGAAGACCCAGTTATATGTATGGGTTAGGGCTAGCTGGTTGTTTGTCACAAGCTAGCTACTTACCACAGTCCCCACATTTCTCCAGTGATGGATCCCCAGATCCATGTAAAAAGATTAAAAAGAACAAGCCACAATTTTAGTAATTTCATGAAGTGATTCTCATCACAACCCAGAGATTTCATTGTCTTTATTTTTCTCTTGCCTGAATTTTGATCTCTGCACAAGCAACGGGGTTCATTTTTTTCTGTTTGCTTCCCTCCCTCTGTTTTCTTTCCATACAGTGTACTACCATCTTGTGGCCACTCTTAAATTTCCTGTTCCTCTGTGTGTATATTTCTTTTTACCATTCAGGTAAATTTAAAAAATGAGGTTTGAAAGGGACTATATTAAGGAACTAAACTGAGACCACCATGTATCACTGATAAACTTGAAGAAGAAAAGGAAGTGTGTCCAGATCAAACCTTCATTCCTTGCAGTAATGCAAAGCACATACTTGAAGCTTTTTGGGGAAATGTGAAACCGATCAGCTTTAAATGAATGTCAACCAATATTTTATTATTTACTTGTATATCATCTCAGTTTACAGAGTGACTCCAGGTGGCTCACAGCATAGACTTAAATATTTCTTTAGAGATTTACAATATAAACCCAAAATTAAACCAAACAACAATAAAACACATATTAAAAACATTTTTTCTCAGATTTAAGCTGCTAAAATAAGTCTCCAAAAGATAGGTTTGATTCCCTGTCCCGTACTGTTTGGATACTATATAAAGGATAAATGCAATAAAAGCAGCATAATATGCAATCTATTTATTTAACTAGGAATTTTTCAAAATTTGTGGCTTGAAAACACCAGGCCGATAAAAGAGAACACATGCATTTTTAGTAACTTAATTATATTAAAGCTTTCTTGCTAATAAAAGTCAAATAAGATTGGATGACCCAGTGACGTTTCTATTTGTAACCATGAAGTTCCATTTGATAGAGAAGGGTAATATCTACTTTAGAGAGCCTGTTTGGTGTAAAGGTAAAGGCAATCAGGTTAGAATCCCGGTTTAGGCAAAAAGTCAGCCAGATAACTTTGGGCCAATGACTCGCCCTTGGAAGCAGGCAAGGTCAACTGACAGGACTGACCCAAAGGCAACCCCGCCCCCCCCCAAGAAATAAACCATGGTCAATTTATAAAGTAAGACTTTCCTTTTAAATAAACCCAAACTTAGATCTTTAGAACTATTAGGTATTTGTTATATTATATTCTGTTGTCATGGGACGGGAAGATAATGAAACCGATTTCCGTTTCGGGCAAATTAAGCCCAAGAGTCACCTTGTGACTACGCCATAAAACGCCCCTCTTTAGGGGCCAATACATGGACTTCAAACAGTGCAATGTTGGTTCAGCTCCCATGGCTGCTTAACACGAAGGTCTGCATGAACCTGAAAGCAGCCCGCAGAAGTGAAAAACACGGGAACGGGGGGCGGGGCAGAACTGGAAGAGAACCGAGTTGGAGAAGCGGCTGGGACAGTCCCGTTTCCTTCCTGTTCTCAGCCACAAACAAAACTCTGTGAAATCTCATAACGGATTCATCCCGGCGTAAAGGACGAGCTTGAGATACACACAACTTCTTTCAAAGCAAGTTAGGCTGGCTCGACGGAATGCTGGGAGTGAAGGCCACAAGTTCTTAAAATTTGTCAAAGGCGACACTCCCGGTAGGATGGTCTGATGGGGAAGCACGTATCCATTTTAAGTGCCATCCTGGCAGAAAAAAGTAGATTCTCCAATTTGAGGCGGGGGGGGGGAAGAGGGGACATGAGTCAGTCCCTTGCAGGGTGGGCCGGACTCTTTCCTTCCTCTTTGCAACAGGGACGGCATGTTAACTGCGTCCCTTTTAAAAGCTTTTCTTTTTTCCTCCCTTCCCCAGGTGCGCTCGCTTCAGCTTTTGCTGGTCATTTAAAAAAAAAAATCATTAAAAAAAAAACCAGCATTATATATAGTATATGCTTTTGACCTAGCAGATATATATGTCTGCCTTTTGACTTCGTCAGCATATAATTATGATATATTATATTATATATATATATATATATATATATATATATATAATATATATATATATATATATTAGTATATATATTAATGCTTTTGACTTTAGAAGATATATGTCTGACTTTGACTTAGTCAGCATATATATATAGTATATATATGGCATGCTGCTTTTGACTTAGCAGATATATGTCTGGCTTTTGACTTAGTCAGCATATTATTATATATGGCATGACTGCTTGTTGACTTAGCAAAGATACTATATGTCTGCTTTTGACTTAATCAGCATATATATATTATATATATAGTTATATTTTAATTATTATATATTATATATATATTATATATATATATATGCTTTTGACTTAGCAGATATATGTCTGCTTTTGACTTAGTCAGCATATATATATTATATTCATGGGCAATGCTGCTTTTGACTTAGCAGATATGTCTGCTTTTGACTTAGTCAGGCAATTATATATATAATAGCTGCTGCTTTTGACTTAGCAATATACGTCTGCGAAAAATTTGGGGAGCGCAAACCTCACCTGAAAACCCCAACCCCACCATCTGCCTCTCCATAATTCTGGCGAGGTCCATCCGCGTCCTTTTTCAACTTTGCACGTAAAAACTTGCCCGTCACCCGACGCTCTCCGAGCAGGCCTTTCCCAACCCACCCCGGGTGTCATTTCGCCCCGTTTTTCTTCGGCGGGGCAGGTTCTAGGGCCCCAAAAACCAAAAAAACAAAGCCCCCACGGTTTACCGCATCGGGACTTTTCCGGCCCCTCCGTCCGCAAATCCCCTCCGCTCCCGCCCTTTCCCCGCCTCTCTTCGGCTCCTTGGTTTTCGGGCCGAGGACCCCGCCCAGGGCATGTGGGAAACTCCAGTCGCTTCCACCGCCCGCCCGTTCCTCACTTTCTGCGGGGCCTTCTGGCTTGCGAGTGTGACAATCACAGGCCAGCCGGGATCCGAAGTGGAGCGAAGGTACGATGGCCTTTTCTTCGTGGGCTTTTCTCAAACGCCAACAAGGACTTATAATGTCTTCTTTCAGAGTGCCGTGGGGGGAGAATCCTAAATGTTTTACTTTGCACGCCGGAGAAGCGAGCCCAGGGCTCCGGCAAGTGTGGCTGAAAGGGTGTGTGAGGCTCCAAGGTGGGGAAGACGTCAGGGTTGCAAAACCTAGGAGGGCAGTTAGAGATGATAGCAAATAATTCAGATTTTTTTTTTAAAAACAACAACAAACCAACACAAAACCTCTTTGCTGCCCTCTAGCGATGGTCTGGAAGTTTGCGGCCTATATCGGTGCTCTCCCTTCTCTTGGGAGAGGGTCATTGGACCGCCGCCGCCGCTGCTGTGACCAAAGTATTTTTGCAGTCGTCAATCGAGGGGCCATGAACCCGATCCTGGCACCTGAGCGCATGAAAATGAAGATTGTGTCTCTGGATACTGGATGTCCTACTGTCTGTCGTGAAGGTCAGATGATGGGTGTGAGCAGGCAGGAACAAGCTAACATTTAGGCTTCAATGGCTGAAGAGCATCATGTGCTCTTTCTGCATTCGTCATTTGCAGATAGGACTATTCTGCATGATGGTTTCCTTGGGTGCTCAGAAATGTTTCATCCGACAATTGCTTTCCCTGGGTAAAATGTTGTATCTTGGTTCCAAGAAATAGAAGGCCAACTAAAAGAGGACTGTCATGGTCCAAAAACATACCTAGGCTTAGTTGAAATTAAACCAGGAGAGGAACAGGCAGAAATTTAGGATCTTGGCAGACAACTTCAAAAGGAGGGGAAAGGCACCTTTTGCAATGAAGGTTTGTCTCGGTATGTCGCAATCTGATTAATTGTGCGTTTTGTTGCAATTTTGCTGTGACTGGGATTTTTTTTTTTTAATTTCCTGTTGTTTGATGTGATAAAGGCTGAATGCTGGTTTGTANACTGGGATTTTTTTTTTTTAATTTCCTGTTGTTTGATGTGATAAAGGCTGAATGCTGGTTTGTACAGAAAATGTAATTATCCTATCAAAAGTAATGTCTTCATTTGGAAGAACTCTGTTCTTTCCTCATCTATATACAGATACATACACAAACATACTTTCTGCTAGAAAAATGGCACTATGAAAACTTTTTTTTTTAAAAAAATGATAAGAAATAGCTATTCTTNAGAAAAATGGCACTATGAAAACTTTTTTTAAAAAAAAAATGATAAGAAATAGCTATTCTTTGCTGCTTTCTAAAAATGAATTTACTAATTAGTTGTAGGTAGCAGTTGTAAATACTCTTCAATACCTGTTTAATATCTGTTATTATTTTAACAAATTTTACCTTTATCACTCCTGCACTGTTTGAAATTCCAAAGAAAACAGTGAATTCAATATCAAATTTTGGAGGTTTGGGTTCCAGAAATGGATGCTTTTCTACCGGTATCTTGCTTGAGAAGATCAAAGAACAGTGCTCAAAGCTGTTCAGATTAGAGCTGCATAAAAAATATCAGTAATAAATAAGCAAATAAATGTTTTTTTCACAAACTGCAACTGCTGTGGTTTTGTTTATGACTGAATATTGAGAAATCTATGCATTTGGAAAGTTTTTATCTGTCGGTTCAGAGCATAACAATATGTGCTTAGGCTAAAATTTCTTAAATTATAACAGCATAACAAGATCGAAATAGAATTCCAGTATAATGCACCGGATGTTTAATTTGAGGGGGGGGAATATCTGATTTTCACAGGATAGTTTTTATATTTTCCGTTTTATATTTTCCAGCCTTATTTAATAATTATACAAATAAGGTACTCGATTATTCTTTTCTATAACTGTAGTTTGCATTCAATATTATGATTTATTTTGCAGAGGATACCAAAAATTGGGGCTATTCACCTTTTTTTCCAGCTCTCATGGGTGATGCTTGGGAGTGATTAAGAAATACATGGATTGAAATCAGCTGGTTTCTCTGGAGGCCTTCATGATTAGTTCATTGGAACCTGTTTTCACATTTGGAGGATGCTTTCAAATCTTGCTATAGGTGCGGCATAGAAATGTCACGACTCATGAAGAAGCTGGGCATTCTTTGGCAGCAGCTTCCCTTTGCTACCACCCACCTTCCTGGCATTCTGCCACTGCCATCCCTGGCAAGCTTAAATTGCTCCAGTATTCAGTTCTTTTTAGCCAGATTGTTGACAATTTTGCTCTCCTTTTTTTTTCCTCTTGTTTCTTGATCATTTAAGAATAAATCATCCATCTCAGAAAGCCTCTGCTGCTATGTAGCTTCGAGATGCACAATTTCCACTACATGCCCTTTCAGTTTGCACAGGGGAATGGGGCAGGAGAAGACTGTTGAATCCAGGCCCTCCCACTGATTGTGTGCTATTATTTGTTAAAGGTTGTTGCTTCAAGCTGAGTCAGGAACTTTCTCTGCAGTGGCTTCTTGAATTTCCAGTGCGACACAGTAGCTTTGGACTGGTGCCTATGAAAGACATCTTGTGCGATCCTGCCCAATCTTTGCTTTCACCCGACAGAGCGAATAGAGGAATGGCTGGTGACATCTGGGCCACTGCATTGTTTGGAATGTAGTCAGATGGAAACAGAAGGAGCTGGTAGTTACTAGAAATATTGATGAGGGGGGAAAAAGCTATTATTCTTTGTAGAGTTACTGCTCAGTGTCACAACACTGAAAGCTTTGTTCTTTCTTTATGGTGCTCTGAATTTCTGTATTTAACAAAGAAATCACCCCCCCCCCAAAAATATAGAATTCTAAACTCTAAATTCCACAATTGATCTTGTCACACCTGGAATGTTAATATAGTAGTAGCTTTCTGCATTTAAACTGCCTCTCTCTGTACAATGTTTGGGAGATAGTTAAACATTAGCCCTAAAGAGTAGCATGAGATAAATCCACTTAAATGGGCAATGAAAATTACTTTGTTGCAAGCAGTTAAAATCAGGAGTGATCAGAACCCATTTGACTCTTGTATTCCTCTATGCTCTATATAGTATACTTATTTTTATTGCTCTTGCACTTGTGGATAAGAGAAACTATAAGAGTATTGGCATCCTAAAGCATCAACAGTCTTATTGAGTCTTATTGAGTGTGCATATCTTTTCCCAGAAATTGTAATTTTAAATGCACTGGCTCAACCTGCCAAGAATATAAATCTTACGAGCCAAAGACTGAGCCTTGAGACAAGATTTCTATATATAAATGAGTTCTTCATTGTGAATTGGCCAGGAAGGAATACATGCAGTTCAGGGAAGCATACAGAAATAGGAAGCAATCACCAATGGCATTCAACTTCCATCTGACCAAACATATTTCTCAACTGTTTGGTAACTAAGAAACTAAGGATAGCCACAAAATCATAATAGGCTGAATTTACACAAGTTTCTTATGTTGTAAACTTATCATCTGTAAGTTATAATGGCTGAATTCAGTGGCACATTAGGCCAAAATCAAACCAGCAATATCACAGCTTAATACAATNTGAATTTACACAAGTTTCTTATGTTGTAAACTTATCATCTGTAAGTTATAATGGCTGAATTCGGTGGCACATTAGGCCAAAATCAAACCAGCAATATCACAGCTTAATACAATGAGTGAATTCATGCAGAATTCAGACCAGCCTTTTTCAACCTGGTGTACTTTATATGGACTGGCCATGCCTACTGAAATTGATGTGAATGAAGTCCCACATATCTGAGCCTATGCATCAGATTAGGGAAGGCTGCTATGTAAACAGACCCTGGCTAGATTTTTATTAGTTTCATTCACTTAGTATCGAGAGCTACCTCATCCCACTAAGGCCCCATTCATATACAGCTGCACAGTTGTTCCGCTCACACCCAGAAACCAGCAGGAAATCATGCCACACTATTTCTTGCTATCCCCAAACCAACTCTTACTGTAGCCTGGGACACATGTGTGCTGTACATCTGTCCACACAGGTTTACAATGCAAAATTCAAAGTCATGGGTGGTGATGGTTCCCTGGGCTGAAATGCCACATGAAAAGGCACATTCAGTTGGCCTGTACAATGCTGCGGCCACATGGCATATTTTTAAATTTTACTTCTGTCCAGTAAAGACCAATTTAACCTTTAGTTTGTTTCAGTCATTCTTGAAACTATGGATTAACTAACTAATCAGTTATCTGATATAATGACCACCAGGTGGCAGTAACAAAAATAGGTTTTTTTTTTTTTTTTGTACATCCACTATGGCAGCGATGGCTAACTTTTTCCAGATTGAGCGCTCAAAGCATGCACCAGAACTCCCAAAATACAATGTGCGCCCCCTGCGCACAGCCCACCCCTGCACATGCATGTATGGTGCCCCCACACGCCCCCTGCCCCCTGCGTGAAGTCTTCCCACACCCGTCCCCCATGCACACCATGCGCCTCCACACATGCCCCACCCCTGTGCATGGGTGGCAGATATCTGATGACCAGCTGGCCGGAGGGAGGCGCACGCGCATGCATGGGAAAGCTGAACCGGGGCAACAGCTTATGTGCCCATAGAGAGGATGTGGCGTATCCCCATGCCATAGGTCTGTCATCACAGCACTATGAAATGGAACAGTGATCATCAACCAGTAGGGAAATGACAGTGGAAGGCTAGTATTGGAGAAATGGATCAAATTGTGGGAGCTTTAAACCATCTTAAGAGCATAAGCATGAGAGCATGAGCTGTGATAGCACAGTGCTGAGAATGCCGTACTGCAGGCTACTACTGCTGGCTGCCTGCAATTTGGCAGTTCGAATCTCACCAGGCTCAAGGTTGATTCAGCCTTCCACCCTTCCGAGGTCAGTGAAATGAGGACCCAGATTGTTGGGGAGGAGGTCAATGTGCTGATTCTGTAAATTACTTAGAGAGGGCTGTAAAGTACTGTGAAGCTGTATATAAGTCTACATGCTATTGGTATAACATGAGAAGAGAAAGCCAGGAGTTTTCACTGTTTTCTAGGCTCACTGGAAAGGAATTGCCTGCCCAAAATAGACCTTTCACTATGCACTAATCAGGCTTAGGTTGGTTGGTTTTAAGCTTTTGCACTTTCTAGGTCAACTAGTTGCCCAACCTATGTAAAAATAAATGGCTTGGAAACTGAAGTTCCAGTCTCCAAAAAAGGATTGTGGGATGAGCAAAGAAGTCTGGGTTCAGACTGAAAGAAATGATCCCACAGAAAGGGACTGGAGCCAGAAGATTGCATGAACAAAGCACATTGTTTCATCCCATCTCTACAATACACATCATAACTTCATTGCTTGAAATGGGATATTAGAGAAAACACCACACATAGAACGTAGCACATTCAGCTCTTCTCCGGCTGCTCCAGATGGGAGAGAATCTGGAGACAGGATGCAAGTAGAGATATGTGGACATGTCCTTGAGATGTCCTGGGGCAAAATGGCTGGGTGATTTGCCATAGGACCTCTGTGTATCTCTTTGAAGTTTTATTTCTGAATTGAAGGTAAGGCAGTAGTGTTTTAAGATTAAAATCTATATGTCGTGTATTTAAGCAGCACAACCAAGTTTTATTTACATATAATTTTATTTACATGTTTGTTGATTTCTTGGAATTCAGAGGATGCATTTCCAGTGTGACACAGTAGAAATCTAGAGATTTAGAAAGGAACTATGTCTGCAAAATAAACTTGCTACTTTTCCTCTGGGCAAGAGTTCCAGAGAATGAAGGAAAATATTTTAAATTGATAAAGACAGAGCAAACTGCTGGAGCAAGCTGTGAATCAGTGCACTTATTTATGTAATATTTTCATCTGAAACTTTCCTTGACCTTGGGTCTGCCTGTCAAATATGCCAGTGATCTTCCCTCTAGGCCACACTTTCTTGCTCTGTATTACCATTTCAGTGGAGCTTTTGTATTGTGGGGTGTAATATGACCCAAAAGGGTTTCTTCCAGTTAGTTTCCATGGCATAAATTTATGTCCCATTTCTCAAAGTCAGTGGATTCGTGGCTGAGTTCATCCTTCAAAGTAAACCATGGCTCACCTAATGCAATCACATCACTTTGAAGATACAACATAGGTATGCAAACAATACAGTGTACACTGGGCTTCCAGGAAAGCATTGGCAGTTTGTTGGGCAACCCTTGGTAAAAACAGCCACAGCTGATATACCTTTAGCCTACTACATTTCTAAGGCAAGACAAAGAAAAAGGCAAACAAAGTATAAATTTCAGCATGACATTGCAATGTTTTAGGTAAACTTATCCTGTCTTTTTAGGTCACTGTAGTAGCTATATTATCTGTGAGGTACAGCCAGGGAGTATAAGTAATTTAGTTTACTGGGCCATAGGTCCTTGACTGATGCTCCCTGTTGCCGCTCAGGGGTAGTTCAGCTTGCTGTGAATGTTTTATTACAAGAACATTTTAAATTGCTTACATGGCTCTCACAGGTTTAGTAATAAACATAGCCCACGTGTGTGGACAATTACCACACATGTTTCAACAATGGTTTATAATTTAAGGCTTAGCCACCAGGATATATTTAATATGATACTATAATAACAATTTACAGATAAAAATAGATGTTCATATTTTTGCTGTACTATCTTGCAATTTACATTATTTAATTTTGGCTTGACATAATGCCTGAATCCAAACTGTGTTGCTGTTTGGTAATTTTCCTTCTGCATTTCACCAACAATGCTCAATCCTTTGATGGAACAGAGCATTATTTTATCAATGAATGAACTCAATATTTTTTGTTCTTGGTTACTGATAGGAATTATTTTTCCTGTTTGCATTTGATGCACCATGGGTACCAACTTCAGATCACTGAAAAATAGGATATCAAGATTGGATGCTTCTCCCAACATTATAATTTTCCATCTGTGAGGAGTTAGTCTTTGGGCAAGATAAAGGAATATACTTGGTTGGTAATCACTTCTGGGAAAGACAAACGGGAAGCAGTTGATTTTTCTGATTTAAATTTGTCCTGCAGAGCCAATATTTGGCATAATTAAGGAAAGGAACTTTTTCCCCACACTGTCAGACTGAGTAATTCAAGGAACTTCCATAGGGCCAGTACAGGGTGGTTTTGAGCATGTTTGATCAAATTGAGAGGGCAAGGTTCTGTCTTCTGAGGAGGCTGCATCTTGCAGAAGCAATTGCTAAAATTTGACTCTGGACTATGTCACAATTCCAAAGGAAGGGAGATATTTTAATAGAGGGAAAGACTAGTGGTTCGAGAAACTTAATGATCAGTGCTTAGCTGAAAAAATGTGTTTGCAAAAACATTTCTGCAGATGCTACACAAATATATATGTGATCCTGAAAGAGGCTTCATTCATTATATAACTTATGTACATGAAGTGTTTCCAATATAAGTACAAATGTACATATAGATTATATGTGTTCTTTAACAACAATACTGTCAGGCTCTGTTCACATCACACACTTAATTGGATAATGCGGGACTGGAGATGGGAAATATCTTGAATGAACATGTCTACCACAGAGGTATTAATTTTAGTTGCAGATTGTCCTCAATACCTTGCAAAGTGTCTCTAGGAATTCCTTCTCTATTTGCATACATAAATCCCTCATAATGAAAGGAACAGCTGTGAAAAATAGAAAAAATGGGGAGGATATGGATAAATGATATATAAACCCATCAGCAATTGCATTAATCCCAATTGACCCTCTGTATTTTAAAACTGCTAAATCAGAATAAATGAAATTGACAGCCCCTATGAATGCTGAGGGGGATTCCCTGGGCAAGTTAATCAGAGAAAACTGGATCAGCTGGATTGTGTAAAAATACCCACTGCATACATTTGAATCAATGACATCACTGGAAAACAAGAGGATGGAGGTACTTTTTACATTTCAGGCTTTGTCTGGAAAGGTACTTGAATTGTTCGAGGAATTTCCTGAACTTGAATTGAAAACTAAGGCTACACTTCGTGTAAGCCAAAAGCATTTGGGAACCATTAGATACTTGTGGAACTTTATAGCTGCATCATGGATGCTCCAGCAAAAAAGTGGTGGGAGGATAGTGGCCTGTTCATGGGTTTTCATGGGGACTGCAGTACCATTTTACCTGCACATGACTTGTCATCATCTCTTGTCATCTTGCCAACATTATTATTATTCTAACAAAGTTGATGGGACCCATTTGGGCTCCAGAGAAATTCTGGGAAATAAAGGAGATGCTGAAAGCTGGCCCTTCTGTTTATTTGAAGCATGTCATCTTCTTAGTTTTGTATTCAATTACCTTTAAAACATAATAAGCCATGTGCAAGAAAGGGCCAAGAGGGTTGTCACTGATTCTCTCACACTGATTTAATGTCATGTAATCAGTCAGTTGACCAATTGATCAAAAAGATGCAAACTGACTTTTCCATTGGTAGGTTTACACAGTGGTCTCCATAGATGTAATTATATATTTTGACCCTGGCCGAAATTGGAATCTTGTTCAAACAAGCTGAGCTGAGAACATGGTTTGGTTTTGGGTGAGTGTGTTCCAAGAATATAGGCAGTTGCAGCTAATTCAAAAAAGAAAATTAAGGTGATGGCTTAGCACTATGTGTGAACCATGTCTGTATCTGCAGGGCTACATGCAGAGGCACCCAATACAAATCACGATGATGTCATTTGCATCAGGAGCATCTCTTCTTCCCTTGCTGCAAAAACTGCAGAACTTTTGTACATTACAATGCCTTTGACATTTTGGCTCTTCAGCTATATATTTCTACTGGATTATTTCTGATGATATACATCCAAACAGCCAATGACTTTTATTCTGATTTCACTGTCAGCTGTTTTACTTAATGAATCTTAAATAAAATTAAAATACAGTGAATTATTTAATTTTAGTCAGAATTACTGTACTAGCATTTCTAATACATGTACTTGACTGTATTTATTGAAAAATATTTTAGCAACATTTTTGTAAACGTCACTATATTTAACAGTACAATACATATTAATTTATGACAAATAAAAGGAGAGGAGAAGAGATCCAGGCAGAAAAAAGGAAAACAATAAAATAGGCACACATAATGAACAATTATAGCCATGAGCAGGGATGGCAAGAATTTGATTGATTCCAAGCATGTGGACGATTTTGAATTCTCCAACATTTTTCATTAGGTAAGATGTCAAAAAAGGGAAAAAAAGAACAGCACAGGAAAGAAGTAAGAAGTTCCGCAGAGCCAAATGTTTAAACCATGAAACCTTCAGCTCAGCATCATCCTGAAGACAGAATATCTAATTAGTGCTGCAGGTTGTTAACTTTTCTCCCCGAAAGCCATCACTCTGCTAAACAAATAATTCCCTCAACATTGTTCAACTATTACAAAGTCTGCACTACTTTTACTGTTAATCTTATCACCCCTCCCCTCCCACTTGCGATCGTAGGACTGTAGCTTTGTCTCTTTTATCCTTACGATTTATATTGACTGTTTCCTAGTATGATTTGATTGCTTATTGTACCCTATGACTATCATTAAGTGTTGTACCTGATTATTCTAGACAAATGTATCTTTTCTTTTATGTATACTGAGAGCATTTACACCATGACAAATTCCTTGTGTGTCCAACCACACTTGGCCAATAAAGAATTCTATTCTATTCTATTGTTAACTTCGGGTCATACCTAACCTCCAGGGAGAGAGAATTTTGAAAACACAAAGACAATTCTGACCTATCAGGCTTGCAACACTTCAGGTGTCCACTAGGTGGGTCAGTTTTACAGTTCTGATGTTGTAAGCCTAATAATTAATACGTATATAAAATTATTTTCCTCATCAAGTAGAATGTGTCCCATTTCATTGCCATTTTGATTGATGAAGAGTTCTAGAAAACCTGAAAGCCTTCATAGTCTTCTATGACTTAAAAAAATATCCCAATAAAGTTATTAACTTCTGGTTTTTGAATTTTAGAATAAAAACACAGGATTTTATTGGTCTATTAGGTGAAGTGCTTATATAAGTAATTGTACAACATACAGGACTGGCAAATTTAATCCCCCTGATTCAATACTAAAATTCCCACAGCATTTTTGATTCTTTGTCCTGGATATGAAATGTTAGAACCCTGAAGAAGAACAAATTGGGGACAGCTAACATAGTCAGTGAGTGGGTTCAACTTTCTCCTCAGCTGTCCAATTCTGTACCTTGTAAGCCATGGCTTATGGCTTAACGATAGGTAGATAGATGACAGGCAGATAGATCGATAGATAGATGGATGGATGGATGGATGGATGGATGGATGGATAGAGAAAGAAAGAAAGAAAAAGAAAGAGAAAGAAAGAAAAAGAAAGAAAGAAAGAAAGAAAGAAAGAAAGAAAGAAAGAAAGAAAGAAAGAAAGAAAGAAAAGAATTCTTTATTAGCCTAATGTGACTGGGCACACAAGGAATTTGTCTTGGTGCAAATGCTCTCAGTGTACATAAAAGATACATTCGTCAAGAATCATAAGGTACAACAGTAATCATAATCTACCCTTCAAGGCTTGTTCAACAAATCCTGGGGAGAAATTATGACTGAATGTGATAAACCTAGCAGTATATTACCTCTGAATACCAAGATGCAGGAGCTGGATGATTAAGTGATTGATATTTTGTAATCAAAGGGATAAGTTTTCCAGTGCTTTTATCTGATATGGAAACAATAATATTGTTTGATTTCAATTGAATCAATTTAATCCTCAATTAATTGAGTCCAAAGTTCCTGTCCTGTTTGACTTCTGCTATATTAAGGAGTCGTGCCTGATAGAGCACTCTGGTCAAAGACAGAAGCAACTTGAATTAAATACCAAAATGCAGGCTGATCAGGAATACAGAAACTAGTTGTCTGGAACAGTGTGTATCCCTGTTAAATCTGGTATATTTTAGAGAGAAAACAAGTACTGGACACAGGACAGTATTTGTAAAAGAAATGTTTATTTACAATAACAAGTCTATAAGAAAAATAGAATGAGTCATCCATTTGTTGCAGAGTAACTGTGTTTCAACATTGTGGTCAAAAAGAAAATTTGCTTCATTTCTATTCTTCTTGGGAAGGAGGAATTTATAAGAATAGGGATAAGATGAAGAATCACTGGAAGAGCTCTAGCCCATTGAATGCAGAATAACATTCCCATCAAAAAAAGAAGCTGGAATTGAACAGGGTCAGTTGACTTGATTTAATGAAAAGCAGGGAAGAATTATTCTTTTCTGTGCTGAACAGGATTGCTCTATTCTAGCCCCTTTTTTCTTCTTCTCTTACATGTCCCCTGTATCTCTTAGCTAGCTGCTTCTTTGGCTGTACACATCTTTAAAAGTAGTCTTCACCCTGAAGATAGCATTCCACTGGGTTTATTTATTTTTCCTTTTTTAAATAATCTGTTTTGTAAGTTCTGCTTTTTCCTTTTTGCAGGAAGTTTAATAGAACTCAATAGCAAAAGTGAATATTATTGCAGAATACTAAATAAAAGGAAAGTGGGTATGGCTGGCTTTGCAAGCCATGTTTTGTGAGTTCTCTTGTCAGTACATGATGCTGAAGCGATGGAGAAAATGTGTGAATTGCTTGCCAGTCAATCTGAAACATGGGAAAAGATTGACCGAAAGAGGAATTGTTGGGAGGTAGGAGGAAGAGAAGTTCTGTAACATATTTAAAAATCTATTCCAGGTATCAGCTCTACTTCCATAATTTAAAAAATGCAGAGAGAAGTCAGTTGAAATAATTAATTTTTGACACAAAATAGAAATTGTTTAGTTTCTCATCTTTTGCTCAGGCACGGGGAAAATTAGGCTCTTTGGAAAATCAACCTTTGTACAGTTTAGATGGTGTTCTGTTATAGCTCTATAGAAACATTATATCAAGCATTAGATTAGTTTTGGATAGTCACTGGTGAGGCAAATTCTGGCAGTTTTCTTTGATGATTGACATGTCCCAGAGACATGCTCATAGATTTTGGTGATTTTATTTACTATAAATACTTACTGATATGAATCACTATTTTTTCATCATGTGCAGTTGAATGCATGAACTGATCTGATGCTTAAAGTCTGATGTATATGAATGGTATTCACAAACATTTACCTGAACATGTAAAGAATTATTTCTACTGTTCATCCTAAGATACAGTACCCTGATGGACCAAACTTAAAGCTTCTCTAGTTCTGCCTGAGTGAATCTTATTCTTTCAATTCCAAGATTTGGTATTAAGTCATAGCTTTTTTTGTTTGGTTTATAAACTAAACACATTCTGAACCCATTATAAGCAATTTAGAGATACAAACAGATCACTAAAATGGAAAAATGGACTGTAAATATACTTTGAAGCACGCTACTTAGGCTTTGCAATTCTATCCATAATTGTTTGGCCTAATACTGCATTTTCTAAACAATCATCAAAGCTCTCTATGTTGTATTTCCACTACTATTCTCTTTAAAATATCTGAATTTTAAGTCATAGAAATAATCAAACCAGTCAAAACAATAAAAAATCCAATCCTTCCTTTTCACAACCCAGTTCACCCAGTTATAAAAGCAAAGCAATTTTTTAAAAAAATTATTTTTTTTGCTGTTTTGCAAGGTAGACTTTAGCTTGTTAAACAAATCATGATGGGAAGCAGTGGTGGTATTCGACCGGTTCTGCCCGATTCTGGAGATCCGGTAGGAGTGATGAGCAGCAGAGATCGAAGCGGTTCCCTCTGCTGACTCTGCTGTTGGGACTACCTACCCGCCTGGGCTCCCATATTCACCTTTATCCGCTGAATTTGAAGCGCAGCTGTTTTGCATGGCATAGAATAGAGCTGCGCAGCAGCAGCCACAGGATCGTACAGGCTTGTAGGAGGCGAGTTAGAACACCTCTGCACCTGCACAAACGCCTATGTACCTGTGCAAAGTACATGTTTGGTGCGTGTGTGCACATGCAAAGCGCTCCCACCAAGCCACACCCACCGAACCAGTGGCAACAATATTTGAATCCCATCACTGATGGGAAGCAGATTAAAAGAGCATGCTGGAATATGCGTTGAAAATGACCGTACCCACATTTTACTGCTTATTGCTTACTCACTCAACAGATAAAAAGGAAAGGAGCTTATGGAGGAGTTGGGAGGAACGTAGGCATGTACACACATCAGCTAGTTCATCTGCTGAACATCTCTAGGCTCATATGGCGTGTTATACAAATAGAAAGCTGGAGTGATATGCTACCTATGTGTCAGTTCTCAAATAGATTTTCTACAGGTTAATCTGCTCCCAACGTGATCTTTCAAATCTTCCAAAGGTACACTTGCCATCATTGCAACTGAGTCTGTCTGCCTTGCTTTTGGCCATCCTCTTTTCTTTCTTTTCACCTTTCCCAACATTACAGATTACTGCACAGACTTAGAGCTATGTCTTTGTAAATATAATAATAAAAATTGGATGGTATATTTCCCCAGTCTAGTTTCTCTCCCAGATACATGAATTCTACTTTTTGAGTTCCCTATCAACATGACGATTCCTGAGAATTTTGGAAACTAAAATCTGATGTACTTGAAGAGACCTCTAAGTTAAGGAAGGCTGGCATATGAACAGATATGCTTACAAATCAGGAATATTGTAAAAAAAATGGCATTATTAGGTCCTCCTGAGCCATCAAAGTTTCAAAGCCCAGAGAAGAGCTTCTGTACAACTCATTAATAGAGCCAGCTACCATGGGAAATTTCCCATTTAAAGATTGTGTACTGCCTGTCTCTTACAATTTCCCAATAACTGCCACTGGGAAGTGATTGTCCACATTTTATTAGGTTCAAATTCCTGATCTGAGACTAGCAGTATAAAGATTTTGGAAACCTTGTGGATTGATCATTGAAATGCCCTCAGAAATTATGCAGGAGAATTTAAGTCCAGACTTTTTTTTATTTAGTCCATTCTGTTGTATATAGAATGTCTGCTCTTTCATGAATGCCTGAAGATGGAAAGTATGGAACAGGTCCTGGAGAATTGGCATTGATACAAATTGCTATATAGTTAGTCCTTGACTTATAGCAGTTCAGTTAGCATTTAAAGATACAACACTGAAAAAAGTGACTTATGACCATTTTTCACACTTATGACCATTGCGGCATCCCCATAGTCACGTGATTTACATTTGGATGCTTGTCGAGTGACTCACATTTATGATGGGGTCATGTGATCTCCTTTGGCGACCTTCTGACAAGCAAAGTCACTGGGGAAACCAGATTCACTTAACAGCCTTGTTACTAATTTGACAACTGCAGTGATTCACTTAACAACTGTGGCAAGAAAAATCATGAAATGGGACAAAATGTATGTAACAAAAGTCTCTCTTAGCAACATAAATTTTGGGCTCAAAAATTATGCAGGAAACTGAAATGGAAAGCTCTAGTTATGGTCCAAGGCTTGAAAAAGAAAAGTGAATATTGTGAAAAGACATAATGCTATTAATGGGGGGGAAATGTTGGAGCATAACTCTGTTATAACAGCAGTATTTGTATCACCATACAAGTGCATAGCATAAAAATGCCATAGTATAAAGAGAAATAAAAAATGAAAAATCATGTCCAAATGCAAGGTGTGAAGAATGCTGTTTTATATGGGTATTACTGTATATTCTGACCTGGGTGTTTCTGCTTGATCTTGCAGGAGTTGTACTTGTTCAGGCAAGATATCGTTTGAGCAACATATCTTTTGAGATACAGAGCCGCAGCTATCCTAAGGTCCAGAAGTGAGAGACAGGACCTCTCTTTGGGCCAAAGGAAGAGAGCCACCTCAATAGCCGGCTTCACATCCCTCTGGTTTGAGCTGAGTTTAGGTGATATCCACCTGTTGCCACTCTCATGAGCAGAATGGAATCTAAAGAAAGCACCCGAAATGCAAACAAGACTGATACCAAGACTGTTAGCTCAGCAAAGTCTGAGAAACCTCATTCTGGGCCGGCGGCAAGTGCTGATAAGAAGGAAGCACCCAAGGAGCAGCCAACTCCTGCTGCCACCACCCCTGCAAAAAAGGGGGCCACGGCACCCAGCGAGGCAGCCATGCTGAATGACCATAGCAACCTGAAGCCTACCGCAGTGCCAGCAGCCGAAGGACCTGAGGGCACTGCCCATCCTGCCAACTCTGAGCATAAAGAGAACAGTGCGGAAGAGTCGCCAGGGTGCAGCATGTTTGAGAACATCAAGCCCCTGCTCATCTTTGGGGGGGCAGCAGTAGCTGCCATAGCTGTGATTGTAGGAGTAGCCATCCTAGCTCGGAAAAAATAGGAAACCTAAGGAGTGCAGGGAACAGAATTTTCCCCAGGTTGTGTACTGTTCCTTTTGACATCTGTGCATGCAATCACTTCTATACATACTTATAAATATGCAGTATATAGCAAGAGAGAGAGATAGGTAGATCTTGCTTAAGGTTAGTATGCCAGGGTCCTGAAAAAAAAACCAGATTTGTTTTCTTGGTCAATAGATGCTGTTTTGTATTTTCTTTCCATAACTACTCCCCATCCTACTTTCTGGTCAGCTTTAAACTTGGTTCCAGCATCATTTTCAGAATTCTTTGCTTTTAGTTGGGCCATGAAAGAGCAGATGAAATAAACATTTTCTCTTCAAGAGGACCGTCTAGTCGCCTGTATCCAGCTCACTTAAATACTTTCAAAGATGCATAAAATGGCAGCATCTTCACTAATCTGATGACCATGTGGTCCCATCCAGTATTCATCTACTTCAGTTCATTATCAAAGCATAACTCTCACCTAAATTACAAATTTCTTTTCGGAGTATGAGAAGCTATCAGAGTTCAAGAAGCAAACTTAGCCTACTGAGATTATAAACTAAAGCCCAGAAGGCAACATCTT
Organism: Laticauda laticaudata; assembly: GCA_004320025.1. Taxonomy (NCBI): domain Eukaryota; kingdom Metazoa; phylum Chordata; class Lepidosauria; order Squamata; family Elapidae; genus Laticauda; species Laticauda laticaudata. The sequence goes on along the minus strand of BHFT01015892.1, from coordinate 37,602 downwards.
GGCTCACCGTCTTATCACACAATGTATACAAAGCATGGTACTAAATATAGTTTAGCCACTGACTGGAATAGCTTGGAACATAGTAAAGTAGTCTTTGTCTACCATTTAAATGCATGTCAAATGCAACTCTGGCTGTAAATTGGCCAAGTACCCTTTGTAGAATTTAGAAACATTTTTGAAAGTTTTTTTTTAATCAGATATTAAAATCTATGTGATTTAAACTTTTGGAGAAAAGTTAATGAGCTCATCTGTGTGTATGGATTTTGAACAAATGCTGAAGCTTCTCCATATAAAGTTACATACCTGTTTGTGCTATGAAGCAGAGTCAAGAAAAACAACGAACCCCAAAGGAATAAGTGTGTATATTTTAATTCATCTGGAATATGGATTTAAGAAAATATGCATGTGGAATAACTGCCCAAGTGCAAGAATTTGAACCCAATGGAGGATCTTCATTTCAATATTGTATAGCTTTAATTCAAGATATACCAGAAGAATGATTTAGGTCTCATGTATTTCATTGGAAATTATGCAAACAAATAACAAAAATGGACCCACAGGAGCTATTTTTCCTCCATAGATTTGAACTGGGATGCTGAAGATGAGAGGAAATTTCCTGTTTTGAAATAGCCTTGTTGTGTTAGTGGTCTTCTTGAAATGATTTAAACCATATTTTTGGGATGTGGGTGGGAAACAGTTATTTGTCTTTGATTCATACACTAAAGATATTTCCACAACACAGAAAGAATTTGGACATTGGAGCATTGGTTATAATGTAAGGTGATTGAATGATTATCCCTTATTTAGGATATTTTTTTTCCTGCTTGGACCATGCTAGTGTGAAACAGGTGTGTGTGTGTGTGTCTGTATTAATTATACAACACACCCATACCAATTCGATCAGATTTAGTAAAAGATTGATATGTGTGTGTGTATCATGTTTTCATCTTATCAGGTATAGAAACTAACACATATACTAGATTTCTTTGTATTTGAGCCCCACTCACTTTAAAGTCACAAATCAATCCAGAAGTATAGTAAAATGAAAGTAGTGTCTAGGCCAGTGTTTCTCAATCTTGGCAATTTTAAGATGTGTGGCAACATGGTTGGAGATGGGTGGGAATTATGGGAGATGAAGTCCATACATCTCAAGAGTTACCAAAATTGAGAAACGCTGATCTAAGCTACAATTAAATCATCTCTCTCTTGCATTTATGGCTGTGATCTTATAGGTTAGGTCTATAAGGGAATCATTCACTGGCAGTCATTGTTTAGTATTGTGATATCCCACTGTTCTGAATAATTTTTCAGAACCTGCTCCCCATCTGAAAACCTGTATTCTTGTGTATATGTGTACAAGCTTTCCTAACCCTGCCTTATTGAGAATATGTGTATATACATTATAATTTTTGTAACGCTACAAAATCTGTATTCTTTGTAGAAAAGCAGAATGCAACAATTTTCTGCACACCTGCATTCACGCGAAGTGTCTGTGTTTGTGCCACTTGCATTCCATTGTACAGTACCCAAAACCAAGATTTCCTTTCAATAAACAGAAATACATTTAGCTAATTGATGAATGTATAATAATCCGTCTTGTGCGTGTAAGGAACCCTCTGATTGATGGACTGTTTTGCGTACAAAAGAAGTTTTTCTGCTTGCTTCTTATACGTGTTCCAAATGTTACATATTCTGGAGCAATTGATAACAGTCTGGAGCAGAAAGGAAGAATCCTGATGATAACTGTGGATCTGTGTGGTAATAACATATGCAAGCTTATTTATCTCTTGAGATTTAAGGTAAACCTAGTGGTGGTATATTATCTTTGCCCCTGCCCCAAATTGACCTTTAGGAAAATGATAGTGATGTAGACTAGGGCTAATTTGCTGCATGTATTCATACTCCACAAATACATCTCCAGTCTATTCCACTGCAATAATAATCACAGCAAATGCTTCCTCATTTTTGCTTTGAAGAGTGGGCATCTGGAAAAAGTGTTCATTTATGTAGACCAAGCTTAGTGAATTTGTGCTTTATAGAAATGTGCAACCTGCAGTAAAAAGGCTAATTATGACTCGATTTAGTAAGCAATGTCATGTAAGCTTTTGAATGTGTGTCAACATTTATGTTTGTTTCTTTTAAAGGTGGAGCAAATCAGCCTGCATTGCATCCTGATTTGTTCAACCCCTCATATGTCCTGTCTCCTTACTTAGTGGCTTTTGGTTGCTGCTTATTGGCACCAGGGAAATTGCTGCTAGGTTTGACAATGACATCTCTAATATTGGCTATATTTCCTACTGATCCCAAGTAAGCATTTCTCTAGTTCTAAGGCTGTTGATACACTTCTATTATAATTAGTGATAAAGTAACAAAACACTTCCTTCAGAAAGCTGGGATCTTCAGCTGGGATCCTTGTATGTATTGAGTGAATTCTGACTTCTATTGGTTTTTTATGGATCTCCCCCCCCCCCCAANCCCCCCCCCCCAAAAAAAAATTCAATATTTGTCATACTGCTACAGGCAAAATTGTATTGTTTCTGTTTATTGTTGCAGATCAGCTGGATTATTATACAACTCATCAACTAACTGGCTTTATACTTGGTATTTTTACTCTTTCCCTAACCCTCCAACTTTACATACCAGCCCTCCTCCATTATTTAGATTGAGAATGAATGGATCAAGGCAATTCTGTGACACAGTGTAATTTTCAGAAAGTACATTCTAGAGTAAGTTGCATTGACTTTTAAGTTCTTTTTACAAAATAAGCGAGTACAGCCTTTTCTGTGAGTAGGAAAGGGTCAGCTAATATTAAATGTCTGCTCCAATTGGGTACTTCCTATATCAAATGGCATATATGAGTATAAACGCAGCTAGAGCTAATGTTAAGACACGGGGGATGTGAAAAATAATTGGACACTTCTCCTTAGTTATTATAGTTTTGTTGCTAATGTTGGAACTGTTATCCTTGCCCCCATCTTTAATTTTAATGAAATGGAATTGGGGAAACTGACCTTGAGACAGTCTTTGAACACTGAGAAGACATGGTAGCTCCAGCAAATTCATTAGCAAACTGCTATAATAGCAGAATGTGTTATGATAGCACTGTTTAAGTGGTGCAGTAATTTCATGATGTCACAATATCTGATGCAACTAGCTCAGGAGGGTCAAACACGTCATCACAGCATTGTCATGTAACGTATCATGATTTTTTCCCCCTTTGCATGGCCATGGCCAGTGCATGATGCATCGAGCCCGCGGGCTGTAAGTTTAATAGCGCTGAAGTAGTTAAGTCACAGCCTTTGTATGTGTTTGATGATGTCATGATACATCTGTCATTCTCCACTCAATCTACCCTGTGGATGTCCATGTATAACCTGCTAGCAAAGGAATACACATTTAATGTAAGTATCATGTATTTTCAAAAAATCCACATCCAGTAGGCCAAACTTCCTATGTGTGCTTATTTGTGGGGAATATATCAGTTCTCATTTTTATGGAGATTATACAAAAGTTTTCATTCTGCATATAAATCTGGAAAGACAGTTCCATCACGTTCCTTTGCAGAGCTTCTTAGTACAAAATATTAAGACATAGTAGCAATCTCAATTTGACCATAAACTTGTATCACTAGAGTCAGGAAGATCAGGCCTTTATCAACCTTGTACAGGACATTCAAGAGGGTTACTTTATTAAACATACTGGAACTTATGCATGAACTGAGTATTCAAGGTGACGCAGCTATAATTGCAGCAATGCTTCAACTATATCAGTAATTCATTCCTGCTGATACTTGAAGTCATTGTGTAAGGTTTTTCCCAACATAATATTTTGCTTTTTTACCTGAAGGAAAGACTCAGATTTTACTATTTAATACTAAATATGAGTTAGAGGAAGCTACACTATATTATTGGCTAGTTTTAAGTATTGCCCCTGTAAAGTTTACATAAATGGTTGGTGTTTCTTTCTTTAGTGATTAAAGTGTGCAAAAAGAAAGAGGGAAAATTAATAAAAGGATAAGAAACTCCTTCTCACTCCCAAAAGCCATTTTTGTTGTATCTGGATGGTTGTTTTAGATGTGTTGGGACAATAAAATGTAATGATAAGAACTAGCATCTAAAAATTAAAAGTATTTTAGTTTAGACAAATATATAGTATGTACAAGTGGGCAAATGTTAAGACTACTGCCCAAAATCTTTTGGCTCTGTCTGTCTTACATTCTCCCATTCTTCTTATAGCATTCCTTTTTTGTCCCCTGCACCATCTATTCAGATGCCCAGGGTACAAGGCCCACTTTATCTTCTCCACAACACAGAACCTCCCACACACTGCCAAACAGTTTCCATTTCAGTCTGACTCCAACGTCATTTTAAATTATGACTGAATTGTAATCTAGGATGAATGAAGAAAAAATCACTGGTTGATGTAATCACTTAATATTTCTTGTTTCTTAATATAAACATGGCCCAAAGCATCTGGGATATGAAAGATAGTTCTTTTATAATTTTCTGTTTCAATCTCAAAGCCATGCCTTGATTATAAGCTAGCAGCAACAGTTCCATCATTATAACTTGTGCAGAATTGATGAGTGCTACATGGTGCAATTAAAGTTGTCTAATCAGTTGCTAATTTTTCAATCATAGAAGCTTCAATCAGTTTCCCAAGTGACCAAGAATGCAAGGAGAATACCCCTTTTGTGATATTCCTGTGTCCTTATTCGTAAATGTATTTGAGGTGATCTCCCACCCCCTCATATTTCTTATATCTTTTCCTATATTTATGGTTAAGGGAAGGCCAAAAGTAATCCTTGTGGATGGGAAATGCTAGTTGATTCAATCTGAACATTTGCTATCTGCTTCTAGATTCATTTGAACAAAAAAACAAAATCATACAAAATGTACTCCACAGCAAAAGTTTTATAAAAAATATGTAACATTACTAAAGAGTCTCCCCATTAATTTGAGTAGTCTATAATATTCATTATTTCCCTTTCTCAACAGGCACACTTACATGAAGAACTTGAGATTCTCCATAGGTCCTAGGCTATAACCCACCCAGTTCTGAGATATAGTCCAACACGATTGGAAAGAACAAAATTGGTAATTGCAAACTTAAATTATGTTGGCCTATGCATAACAGAGATTAAGGCATTTTCTTTTTTTCATTCGGAAGTCAGCTGTTGCAGACTACCTTTTGTCAAAGCAAATGTGAAACCACACCACTTTAAGTTAGAAAATAAATCTGAAACTTTTGAAATCTTCTGATATTGCCTATGCTTCTATGGACACTTTGTATGGGCTTCAGCTCAGCTCCTTAAAATGGCAAATAATTTTTCCTTTCCCATATAGTATTCTTTTATTTGAATTTTAAAATGCGTATAAATGCAATAATGCAGGTAGAGTAGAACTATTAGACTGAAAATTAAAGTAGTTTAGCTTGTCCCATTTGTGACCTACAGTGTTGTATGACACCCAACACTGTATCCTAGCATTCTCAAGGCTTTCCTACATAGCTGAATCTAGTCTTAGCTTTGAAAATTCATTGTGTGAATGGTGGGGTGGGTTGATTGGGAACGTGTATGCTTTACACACAGTATGTTATTTGCATCAGAAGCTACATAGCCACTCCATTTTCTATGGAACTGTAAATGATTCCCAATATACCTGTAACTATTATCAGGATTGTGTGAAATAAACTATATATATCTATATAGATACACATGTATATTGTATAATTCCTACAGTTATCTTTATGTTTTATTTTCAGTATAATCCTTTTATTAAAAAAAAGAAAACTAACACATAACTTATTAGGGTAAAAGTGTTTTCTGAACACGGATCAAGAATGATTTATCAGTTAGAGCAGTAACAGCAATCCTGGTGGCCTAGTAGTGAAGACACCTCCCTTTCAGAAGATTGAGAGTTCAATCCTAGGTAGAGGCAGAGAAAAAATATCTGCTGTGAACTCCACATGGCATCAGGAAGTAAATGCTCAGCTCCATTCAATCGGCCCAAATCTTTCCTGAATTAAGGGATTACAGGATCATAAAAAGGGAGCAGCTCTGTACTCAAAAAATTACAAATTAGACAAATGCATAATCAAAACTGATATTTGTTTATAATTCTTATTTAAATCCACCAGCAAATAGACCCTTAAGGCAGGGAATTCAGGAAACAAAATACAAAGTTCTATAATATGAATATTGCTCCAATTTAGGCTTGCGTTATCTATACTTTATTTTTCCCTGATATAATTTCAGGAAATAATACAGGGATAATGATAGCAAAGAATAGTGGAAATAGCTTTAGGGTCTGGGAATTATATAGGACCATATTTATAACTATGCTGCTGGCAATACATTTCCAAAGCATTTTTTTAAAATAGCAATCAAATGATTCAGGAGCAGAGGAAATTTAAGTCATTTTAAAGCACTATGTTGAGACTGTTGCAGTTAGGAGAATACCTCTGTGATAATTTCAGCTATATGGCACTTCTGTAAACTGTGTACCTCTATTTCTAGCTGAAAGGTAATGTCTTCTTTACAAAATTGGTTAGCTTGGGAATAGGAATTCGGCCTTCACCCCTAGTCATCACCACTGATTTGTTGACAGCTCATTTTGGAACAAATTATTCCAAGTGCAGGTCTCCTGCTATGTATAAGAACTAAATTTTCCGTGCTCTTGAATTTTCTGATAATGCTTTAAAAGATTCATGTGGTATCCCATCATGTTATTGAAAAACCTGTCTTTTGTAAAAACCATGCAGGTGATATGGACTAAAGTACTGCAAGTGGAATGGGCTCAAAATCAAATACGTTTGGAATAAAACTTCATGGAGATTAGGAGGTGGTGAACATTTGTTGTTTTTCTCCATGGCAAACCAGATTTTGTCACAAATCCTAGAGATGGTCATAAATAAGAAATCTGAGGGGGAAAACAACTAGAATTATATGTTCAGCTTTTGTTCTGTCTTAGGTTAGTAAACCATAATATCCTTTCTTTTTTATTTCCTTCAATGTGTGAATTCATTCTAAGAAATAAATAATGAATCTAGAAGTATGCAAAGACAGGGAAGTGTAGGCCTATGCTAAAGCTTATTGTGAGTCCTTGTTCATATTTAGTCTGGATAGCAATTCTGAGTCAACAGCTGAGTAACAAGCATTAAGTCTAGATCTCAATTATGCCAACATAATATTGGTATAGTATTTCTCTGAAAACACCTACATGTATCTCTGTTTTTGACATTTCAAGATAATCCAGGTTTTCTAAAATATTTCAGGATGACAGTTCTAGTCCATGAGAAATATGGTCTTGGATATCAGACCCAAAGAAGAATGAAATTAGAATTGGAGTTTGCCTTCTTAATTAGAGGCAAATAATCTTGGATAAATAAGTCAAATAATCTTGGATAAAGGCCATGGAATTTCTAAGCAGTTATACAACTTAAGGTCTTTTTTACATTACTCTTGTCTTTTTCCTTCTTGACTAAATAGCGAGTTATTTTAAATTACATCTGTCTATGACAAATGCTGAATTTGCAGTGATTGAAAGAGATACTTTTGGTTTACATTAACTATATAAAGGTTTTGAACATGAATAGTATATTGAAATTATGACCTAAAAAGAGAAAGTAAGTAGTAGAAACATAATAGTAATTTAACTATATATATGAATGACACAAATATGTAAAAATGACTTAAAATGTAAAGTAGGTCCACTGTGTATTTTTCTATTTCTTTACAATTACAATTGTCAAATTAAAAAATATTTTGTAGCCAATATCTATATCAAACATTTATATCAGGCTTTTATAGCAAGATGATGACTTATCATCTAAAGCAGGATGTGTCAAACTCGCAATCTATGGGCCAGGTGTGTTACGTGCTGGCCCTGCCTCCACCCAGTTTATCAAAAGGGAAAAAAGTCCCGATACATCACATGACATCACCATGATGCCGGGAGTTTGACACTCCTAATCTAAAGTAACAAGCAATTTGTGAGAGCTTTTAAAAAGCACCTCTTGTTGAATGATTAAAGCAGCCACATCTTTCCCCACTTCTGAAGGATTTGCACAGACATACAGTTTTTGCAAATGGAAAAATATCTAGCACCTAATATAGTTCTACTTGCAAGAAAAGAATAAGAAAAAATATAGGAAAAATTCTTCCCCATAATTTAAAATAAATAATTCTAGGGTTTTGAAAAAAAGGAAAATCAAAGTGTTTTTTAATCTTGTGTTTGCATGCCAAATAGCTTGTTGCATGAGAAAGGCCATAGCAACAGTAAAAGTTATGTTATAATAATAGGAGTTAATGAGGTTCAAGAAGGAAATATAAGTTTGCAAAAATAAATTTTACATGATGCCTAAGTCAATTAAAGATGAGCTTCATAAAAAAAATCCTCAAAACATTAAAAATCTGTGTCCTTTGGATAGCTCTCTTTGATAGCTTTCCCAGGTATCTTTGTGCCTGTCTGTACGTGCAAATCCTATGCTAGGCTAAAGGGATGCAGTTGTGCATGGATGAATAGATGGCTTTACAAAGCAAATGCTTTGCAGAACTCTTATCATTTAACCCTTTCCTAGGGAAGCACCAAATCACAGGCATTTAATTTCTAAGAATCATACAGGAAAGAATGTATAAATAGAGCACTGTAAACAATTCAATAATTTAAATGTAAAACAGTTAAAAATCCTGTTGCTTCACATAATCTAAATGTCTTCCTCTCATTCCTTTAAAAGCAATGATAAAGTTTTTAGGACAGGGATTGTTCTCTTCTTTGAAACAATTTCTTTTCTAAAGATAATAAAGGAAATATAGGAGAGGCATGCAATTATTTCAAGATTAATTTCTTTACAGTCAGTTTGTCCTTTCATTTTTCGTGTGCGGAGAGCAGTTAAAGACAGAATTGTACTATAAATCATATGACTGTGATGAAATTACAGGTGAAAAATTACTAGTATATTCAGTCCTTGTACCAGGAAATCAGCATGCATTCTACAAGTATAGAAACATATTCCTAATGAGAAAACTACAAACATCTTTAAGGCTATATAAAGAGCTCCTATATTCTATTATTTCATTAGATGTAGTTTCAGTTACTTTGTGTGATATTATCTCCCTCAAAGTTAAACATTGCACTTCACTCTTTCATTGATCAGACTTTAAAACTTCCAGTTTTAGACAATATTTTTTACCATTTGATTATAACATATACAGTAAATGTCAATTTTATGCATTTCACCAATCCAGATTACAAGTCATGTCTCATGTTGGAGGATAAAATTTTAAAAGATCCTCTTTCCAGAATATTTTAGGCATGTGATGATATTGGCCCTTATACATACAGTACCAAATTTCAGCCAAGGCAGTTGGCTGACAGGTATGGACTGACAAATGGCATTTATCTGTTCAAGTCAAGGGGCAGAACATCAAAAGCATTTGAGATGGTAAATACCACAAGTATGTATCTCTGGGAATACAACAAAATTTAAATCAATCAATAAATTCTGCCCTGATAATTATATTGTACCCAGATCAGTTCCCGTTATGAGAGGGATGGCACTGTGATAAAAGCCACTTATAACAAAAACAGTTTTCAAAGACTTTCTGTTGATAAAAGACTAGAATGGAGGTACAATTCCTGTTCTTTAATCCAGTTTTAGAAAAAAAATCATAAAAACCTGTTCTTATACATAAATCTTTAAAGTGAATAAATGGGATAGCCTCATCTTAAGAGCGGTCAAACAAAGGACAAAGCAGCCCATATTCAAAAAATGAAAATAATTGTTCAACTTGCTGGCTGGTGATAACTCAACCAGATTTATTTTAATCTTGTAGAGCAGGGCTGCATCAGGATTGTGCTTAACCTCAGGGGGCCGGGGTGGGTAGAGCCAGGGTGGGCATGACCAGCATGGCATCACGCATGTTGGCGCCTGTGGTGGCCCAAGCGCTCTGCCAGAGAAAACAGGTTTCCAACCTCCATTTTGGGCTGTGACGGCCTCTTACAACCCACTGCCAGCTAAAATGGAGCTCGGGGCCACGTGCAGTCCTCATGAGCTCCGTTTTTGGCTGGGACAATCTCCTGCAACCCACTGCCACTGAAAACGGAGCTCAGGGGGCCATGCGCAGCCCTTGTGAGCTCCGTTTTGGCTGGCAGAGGCACCACAGGCTGCTACTTCACTGTCACATCTGGCCCCCGAGCCTTGAGTTTGACAATCCTGTTGTAGAGAAATCAAATTGCATTGAATTCCATGGTTGCAATGTAGACTTTTTGATCCACAGAATGACTGTAAATGGGCCAGGTTCTGAACCTAAGAGTCTGAAGCTGAAGAAGCTGTTCCAGATGAGCCTATAGAATATCAGTTTCTGGAAGGACAAAGCCAGAGATCATCTGAGGCTGGTCAGTCACAAACCTGAGCAACTGGATCTGTCCTAGGAGGCCTCCTAGTCTCTGCACCAGACCATTTAGAAAGGAGACCAGAACAGAGGAGATCTACGAGATTACTTGCCAGTAAACATTCTGATTAGAGACAGTTCATGTCCTTGAGATTGGGTAAAAAAAGGCATAATAAAAATATAACAGCAGCAGCAGCTAAATACCACGCCAACCAAATGGCCTCAAGTGGATATCAGGCCAGCCAAATTAATGTGAGGAGCCAAGCAGACTATTATAGAGGCATTTTATCTCCTTTAGGACAGAAAAAAACATCCACTATAAAACAAAGTACCATCTTCTCATATCATCCTCTTATCAAAGACCCAATGGCGCCAACATGTATTCTTCTACTTTATTTTTTACTTAAATTATTGCAAAGTAATATGAACAATTAGGAATGGGCTTGCCTTTCAGCTCATATTTAAATATAGCAAAGGAGTTTCAAGATTTTATGGAATTTTCCATTAGAGCAGAACATTCATACATTCGTACAGATAGTGCACTTTTTTATTTTACACAAAGAATAAATTGTGACTAAAAATCATTATGATTTACATATGAACCCTGATCCAAGAAAAATAGAGATGCCCTTTGCAATCTCTACCTCTTCAAGCTTCTAATCTGGATAGTGCAAATGTTTTATAAACCCAAGCTTCAATCTAGAGATAAGAGTCTATTTTATATTCTGTCTTCATCTCCCAGATTCAGGTATGCCACACCTGTCCTTTATGCAGCAGGATCATTGCAGGAATTCCATACGTTATCTTATAACAGTAACATACAATTTGAGAGATTGAGATTGCCCTAGGAAAGTTAAACAGATAACAGATAATCAGAGTTGGAAAGGACCTTGTAGGTCATCTAGTCCAACCCCCCACTCAAGCGGGAGACTACACCATTTCTGACAGATGGTAGTCCAGTCTCTTCTTGAAAGCTTCCAGGGATGAAGCTCCCACAACTTCCGAGGGCAAGCTGTTGATTGGTTCTCACTGTCAGAAAGTTAACTCCTTATTTCCAGGGTTAAAATCTCTCCTTGTTCAGTTTCCATCTCCCCCAGCCTTGTCTGCCTACAGGTGCTTTAGAAAATAGCTTGACCCCTTCCTCCCTGTGGCAGCCCCTTCAAATATGGAAGACCGCTACCCATGTCTCCCCTTGGTCCTTCTCTTCAATAGACTAGTCATGCCCAGTTCGCTGTAACCGTTCTCATATGTTTTTAGTCTCCAGTCCCCCAATGTCATCCCTGGTGCTCTTACTCTGTTATTATTTCTAGAGCCTCAAAATCTTTTTTAATTAATGCAGTCGTGACAAAACTGGATGCAGTTACTCTAGGTGTGGTTTTACTAAGGCTTTATAAGAGTGGTATTAGTAACCTCCCTTAATCTTGATTGTATCCCTTTTATTCATACATTTAGGATTGCATTAGCTTTTTTTGGCGGGCTGCCTGCACATGCTTGCCTCATAAATTAGGCTGGTGGTCCACTAAGGACTCCAGGATCCCTCTCACAGGTTACTGCTATGGAGCCTGGTTTTCACTTCAGTCTATATGTGTACTTTGGTGGTTTCTGCCTAAGCGTAGACTTTAACTTTTCTCTACATTGAAAATTTCCATTTTGTTAGATACTGCCCCAGTTGTTCTAGTCTGTCCAAAGATCCATCTGATCTTGAGCCTATCTGTCTTGGGTGTTGGCTATTCCCTGCCAATTTAGTATCATCTGCAGAATTAGGTAAGTCCCCTTCTATTCCCTCATTCTAAGTCGTTAATGAAGATATTGAAAGAGAACTGGGCCTAAGACAGAACCTTGCGGCACTCACTGCTCACTGCCCCCATGTAGACTTAGACCCATTAAGGCGACTCCTTTGAGTACGGTTTGTCAGCCAGTTTGCGTGCTTCCATCTAGTGGTGGTGCTATCTATTCCACCTGTTGTAGGTACAAGGCCTCACATCCATTTATTCTGCCTGGATAAAAAACAGCGTTAATGGAGAGAGAGAAAAGGTTGTTTTCTTTTTTCTTTCCCATAGAAACGAGAGGAGGCAAGCAGCAAATGCTGAAGAAAGTTGGAATTTCTTAGCAATGCAGAAAACTTAACATCAAAAAAAACCCTTTTCATGTCACTCACCAGTAAAATATATAATAATAATAATAATAATAATAATGAAAATAATAATGATGATTAATGATAATGATAATGAATATAATAATAATAATAATAATAATAATAATAATAATAATAATAATTATATAATAAATAATAATAATAATCATTTTTGAATGTATCGTTCAAAGCGGCAAGCTACGTTTGGGAAGGAAAAAAAGCCATACAATGGTAACAAGGGCATGCATTTTTATTTTTAGAGGATTTCGGCTACAAAAAAAAAAGTACCCCAAAGGCTTTCAAGCGGTGGCGCCGGTCGATGAGGAAAAAGGGCGCAAACCCAGGCGGCGAAGAAAGCAGCTTGTGGGGTTGCAAAACCACCCCTTTCCTCCGCCCCCGCCAAACCAGGTAAACCCTTCTAAGGAGGCTGGGCGACTGGAGGGCCTTGCGCAGGGGAAAACTGGGCGGGCTGGTGGGCGGGAGCCGCGGCGATGTTCTCCTTCCCACCCGCCGAAGGCTCAGGTGGCCCTGCCCGCTCCTCTTCCCCCCACCCCCACCCCTCCCCCCGCCGCCGCCGCCGCCAACATGTCGGAGAGGCTCAGCAAGCCGACGTGCCTCATTGTGGCCAGCGCCGCTGCTGCAGGTGAGGCCGGGTGGCTCTGCCCTCCCCTCCCCGCCCTCCTCTTCGCTCTTCCGGGCGAGGGCGGACCTGAGAGCTGAACGGGAAGGCGCGGCGGGAGACTGGAGGGAATCGCCCCCGAAAGACGGGTGTTGTCAGGGGCAACAGCCGTTTTCCCGGTGGGGAGAGCGGCTCTTCCGGCTTTTGATCCTCCGCTGTGCGCCTGACTGGTCCTCCCGCCGCTGGACGCAGGAGACTGGCGAAGGCTCTTCCGGGCAGCTTGGCCGATCCAGGCATTGCAGGCGGAGTCGATGATGGCTCTCTGAGGCAAAAGATAAACTCTGCTTCCCGTGGAGGACAAGCTTCTCTGTTTACATGGGCTGTTTCCTATAATGATCCTGNTTACATGCAGCTCTCTTTCTCCTACCCTGGATGACATTTCCAATGTAGTCTTCAGCCCTGAGATTTCTTGGTGGTCTCCCATCCACATGTGGACCTGGCCCCTTCTTCTTCTTCTTTAACCAGCCAACATCAAGGATCTAGTTAGGGGTCTGTCGCATTTTATGTGGGCATAATTTGGCATTCCATAGTTGCCATGCTGTCGTTTCTACTACAGCATATAGTATTGACATATTAGTCAATATGTATTACTGACATATTAATGTCAAATATAAATATGTAATTACTCGAGTATTAACATATATTAAAGTCTCATAAACATGTTCAGGGTTTCAGTTCCCTTAAGCCCTAGCTAGGATGTCTGTTTTCTGCCTGCAAGAACATAGACATTGCAGTGCTGTTGGGCTTTTGTGGCTTATTAGCGCTCTTGGTTAAATCTAATATTTTATTTATATTATTTATAAAATATGCTTCCCTTAAGGAGCTCATCTAGCAGCCTTGAAAAATAAAAGCTGGTCTTCAATACAACTCTCCTCAGGATACTCCCAACAGCTTTATCTCTTCACCACATTGCATGTATGTGTGTGTATGTGCAGCTCCGAGAAGCACAAAAGTCAAAGACACAAGCCTGAAAATGATGAATGAGACTAGACTTCATCGAAACGTCACCTAGATGCTTCCAATTTTATGCAGGAGAAAACCCAAATAACCAAAGATCAAAGATCCACATACAAATACTATGTGTGTGTGTATATATATATATATATTTATATTTAGATATTTATTTATTTATTTTTAAGTTTTTGCGGGTACTTACATGTATGCTGTTTCAGCTTCCTTCGGGTATTATCCCACGTCATTGTAGTGCTTTTAAAGTTGTAGCAATGTTTCAGCAGAATCTCATCTGCCATCATCAGGCTTCTGTATGGAGTTTGTATGTGGGTCAGGGTCTCACAGCCGTTGGTTTTAAATTTGAGGCTAGCCGATTATTGTGGCAGGATGTTTTTTTCTACATCCTGATTGTTGGGGTCTTGGTCTGTGTTTATTGGACTGGAGTTTGTTTGATTGGTGTTCTGGTTTCTTTTGTCTGTTTTGTGGCTTTGATTGCTGGCAACACTCTGCTCCTGCACTGGAGGCTTTCAGTGCAGCTTGGCTTCTTGGGAAAGGACGGCTGTTATCTATTAGGAAGCCAGGTTTCATCTGGGTGCCTGGTGGGGGGTGTTTGAGCTGGAGGTATCAGAGGAGTCTGTTTGTGCCCAGGTGTTGCTTGCTTGTGGTGTGGAGATCTTTCTATTTGAGAGTGCAGGTTTCCAAATGATTGACAGTCTGCTGGAATCATCTCTTCTATTCATGCTGTCAGGTCTTTTTTCAATCTCTATGGCTTCTCTGATGATTCTGTGGCTGGGGTTTTCTATAGTGGCTAGGGTTTTTGTGCCATTGAAGTTGATGTTGTGACCTGTTGGCTTTCATGGTGTTGGATTAGTGAGGAGGTGTGTTCCAGCTTTTTTACTGCATTTTTGTGTTCATCCAGACGGGTACTTATTTTTCTATTGGTCTGCTCAATGTATGTGGCTGGGCAGATAGATATATGTATATATACACACACATATACTGTCTCTTTTTATATCCTTCCCTCTTGTTACAAAACCTTTTAAGTCATGGTTGTCCCAAAGGTGCTTTTTTCAAGAGGCAACTGGAGTTTCTGGTTTTTCTTTGAAGATGTTTCGCTTCTCATTCAAGAAGCTTTTTCAACTCTAGCAAAGAAAATGTCTTCAAAGAAAAACCAGAAACTCCAGTGGCCTCTTGAAAAAGCACCTTTGGGATATTGAGTCTTTTGTCTTTTTTACTTTGAGGAATATGAAAAGGCTATCAAGTTTGCATATTTAGTAAGAATTATCAGTGAATGCTAAGGCTCCCATATTTGTGTTACAAAAAAACCAGGAAGCTTTTTCAGTATGTCTGCTGCTATGGATCAAATCCAGATTTTGTTCTCTAGATATGCAGCCATACCAGTGTTTTTTCCCCATATAGAAGCTCTCACTACAAATACAGTGTGCTTATATCTGTCCACCAGGTGTATCAGCTGCCTCTTTCTTCCACTCTTTTACATTGGCGAGCTCTGCTTTTAATCTACAAGTTGCTACCCCAGGGGTAAGTAAATGTAAATGTTCCATGTTAGTTTTATTAAGTAGGTGATGAAATAGATTCTTCCCCCAGGCAAGATTAAAAAAAGAGGAAGGAAGTAACTGTTACAGGAAATGATGGCCTTCAATAATGGTCTTAGAATGGCATGTAATCAGAAGTTGCAGTGTTCCAAACTAGGCACCTACAGGTAATGTTGACCTGCTTTTAGTGAAGTAGTGGAAAATAAATTTTGTCCACCATTATTTTCATATATTTTTCTCTTTTTTGTTTCCATATGCAATTTCCCAGAGCAGGGGTCTCCAACCTTGGCAACTTTACGACTTGTGGAGCTTTGCTGGCTGAGGAATTCTGAGAGTTGAAGTCCACAAGTCATAAAGTTGCCAAGATTGGAGACCTCTGTCCTAGAGGGGTCTCAAAATGCAGGAACCGGTAAATGCATTGTTTTATTAAAAAACAACTAAATCCAGCTAAACTAAAGAGTGCACAAGTTGTAAATGTACAATATTTTTGAGTGTATTTGTGTGAATGTTGGCCTGTATTTCCATTTTGGTTCATATGAAAAATGACATCTTTATTTAGAACCAATAACACTGTTTTTACTTTATGGAGACAGGCGATTGTTTTGTTTGTTTTTCAAATATTTTTTGTTTCACTAAATGTTTATCCCAAAGGCTTATTATATGTAGATGCATTAATTGGGCTTTGCTGTTGTAGGGGAAGCCAATTGATTTTGTTGGGGTTAATGAAGCAAATATGCGTTGGATCCAGGATTTCCGTATGAAATCCTATGCAAATCCGGCCAAGTTGGAATCAACTGATGGTGAGATATTTTTTGATGTATGATTGGGTGTATCTCCTCTCGCTATCTACACATTAATGGTCTTTTCAATATCTGGATACAATTCTACCACATATTGCAATTTAAAATAAAAATAATTTAAATTGATAATCAAGTTGCGTTGAAACTATTATTGTTCCATTTGCATTTTTAAGATGAAAAGATAAAGTTTGCTCTCAAAGTTTTGATTGTTTTTATATTTCAGACCCAGTAAAAGCTATGGTTTCATATTTCCTGTTGACATATCTTAGGAGTTTATTTTCACCTTTATCTACCCAAACCAGCTTAATGGTTTCTTCATATTATAATAATTGAGAGCAGTTTACAATCAAACTTCTTTCAGATTCTCTTTTGTTTTTGGAACAGGTAAGTACAGATTTGAGACATTAGGCAGGAGTGATGATGGGTGGGTATAATGATTGTATTTTTAAAGGATGGCTAATATGTGAGCAGTGCTCCCTTTGCTTGTTTTCTCCCTGCCTTTCTCACAAATAGCTACATTTATCCCAAAGTGCCCTGAGCTTTTAGGGGCAAATGGGGAAGCAAATCAGTTTGTTTTTATAGCAGAAAGGTTGGGCAGATTGGACATACCTTTAGGATACATTAATCTTGTCCTGGACTTGAACATTGTTTGGGAATACTAAGTAGGTTGCAGAAATTATTATCAGACAAGCTTTTTATTTTAGTTAAATTTAATTTAAATGGGACCTTCATATATTGCTATTGAAAGTAGAGCAAATAAGACAGCAGGAAATGCTTAGAGCACTGTCCACTAGTCTTCTGAGTCATCTCTGCCTCTGCTGGTTTGTAATAATAGAACTCAGCGTTGTCTGTTCTTCCTACCTAGGTGCAAGGTACCATGCTTTGTTGATCCCTGACTGTCCTGGTGCTTTGACAGATCTATCAAACAGTGGCTACTTAGCTAGAATATTGCAGCATTTCAGTTCAGAGAACAGTAGGTAAACTTCCTTGTTGTTTTACGTGCTATTGTGTACATCATAGATCAGGAAGCGTGTGGCAAAAAGTGTGATTAATGTATGAGATACACATACCATATTACCTTGAATATTTCTTCTACTTTGACTCTAGTCCTTAAAAAGATTTTGGACAACATATCAGATACACAGTCTGCTCAATAATTGTGAGGAATGCATGAAAAGAATAGAATTGAATATGCATTGCTTATTCCGTTCTCATCAATATTGTATCTTCCCCTTTTAACCTTTTTGATCCCTTTTTCCCTGTTGCATTTTTTTAAAAAAAGTACAATAGGAAATAATAAACATTGCATTTATACAGCAAGTGATACACTGTTTTTGAAAGAAAGACCCATTTCAAAATAGCATTTTCCTAAAACTATAAAGATTTAATATAAAGGTTTCTTTTTTAATAGAGCCTATTTGTGCTATTGGAAATGGAGTTGCTGCCTTATGTTGTGCCACGAATGAAGACAAATCCTGGGTGTTTCAAGAATACAGCTTAACAGGGGTAGGTATTGTATGCTGAAGGAGCAGTGTGTTAGGAATTGATCGTCACCTAACAGTTGGGTTGGAAATATATGAACCAGGATAGACATTTAATACTGTCTCTTTAAGGGAATGCTATAATTGTAATTGGGTGTGATTCCTCAAATGGTCATAAGATGGAGCCAGAAACCTGGGTTGTTTAGTCCTGTTGTTGATAGTTGCTAGTTGGTTGATGTTCTGATGTTCCCTGTTTTTGGTTCCTGAATTTTTCCTATTTACTGTTGCTGATCGTCATTCTTCTTGGATTGCTGTAAGTCTGTTACTGAACTGTTTATGACACTGGACTTTGATATTTGGATTACCCTGGACTGAAAAACTGACTGCTTTTACTGTATATGACTTGGACTGCTTATTGGACTTTGTTTAACCGTTTATTGGAAGTAAAAACCTACATTTAACGAGACAGTGTATCTGTGTGCTGGTTGTGTGTTATTCTTCACCACTCTCACTACGTCTCCTTGCATGCACTCATTCTCCTAATGGGGAATTATCTCAACACTGCATTTTTCACAATGTATCGCTCTCTTGAAAAATTTCTATAGAAACCTATGTGATATAAAGTTTGAATACAATTTTATTTTATAAAATTTCACAGTCTTACCTATCTGTATTTCCACTATCTTATTTTTATGCTTTTCAATGTTTAGTTTATGCTCTCCTATCTGGTCTGATCCTGCTACATTTTTGGAAATGGATCAGGATTGCCCAGGTGTTGCTAAATATTTTTGTTTTTCATATATGGCTGAATTTCTCATATTACAAGTCACAGATCTTCCTCAGGATTTATATTTTTGCTGAAGCACATCTCATTTACTTGCATTTAATTTTATGAGCACAAAAAAAGTATATTTGCTTTTTTAAAAAAACCTTTGAAATCTAGCTTTATACACAAGAGATTCTCAAAATACTTTAGTAATCTTAAAATAATCACATGCAGAGAGTATAAATACAGTTATAGCTATAATGTTACTGAATTAGTAATCATTAGAGAAATCATTTGCAACAGTAATGCATTTAATCTGTATTTCATATAAAGTGATCCTGACTTTATTCTCTTGTTTAGGAACTGCCTTCTACTTAGTTCTTTAACCAAAACATAATTTTTCCTACGTTTCACTATAATACAATGTAAAAATATTACTTCTATTGTTTTGTTTCTTTCAGCCTTCTGTCTATGAACTTGTAAGACTTCCTAGTTTTGCTAATTTACCCATTATTGTTGAAGACTTTTCAAAAGATTCTGGAGCTACTTTTAGTGGTATGTCTTTTTAATATTTTCTGCTGACTTCGATTTTTATTAATACTTGTTAAAATCTATGCATTTAGAATCACTAAATAATTTTGTGAACACTTTAAAGTAGAAAGTATCATGTAATAATTTATAGGAATTTAATATTAAAGGAACATTAAATGTAAAAAAGATTCAATGTGTATAAATATATATAAGAAGTATATGTTACAAGATATGAGACAAAAAGATATGTCAAATATGATTTCAATGTTTTTAAATGTGTATTTAATAAAATTTGTAAATATAATAATTTATAGGAATTTAAAGTATGGATGACTATCAAGGATTTCTTTTTACATACCTCGTGATCTTAAGAGTAAAGTACAGTGAGACAATTGTGGTTTTCCTCAAGTATGTAGAAAGTATAGGGGGCGTGCATAAGCGCACCAAAATGTGCCTACAGTCCCTGTCCTATTGTTGCTTTTTTTTTTCTTATTCGTATCCATTTCATGTATTTATAACCATGTTTATACTTATACCTGTTATCTATTAATTGTTTAATAAAATAAATAAATGTTGACCTGGTTGCCCATCTGATAGCATCAAATTTGCAGCAGTGGTCATAGCAATGATAGTTACACCACAGCCTCTCCACCCTACAATTAAAAAGCTCTAAGAGATGCATTTTTCCTAAATTAGGAAACTAAACTCCACTTTATTCTTGTTTGTGGGATCCACTTAAATGGTGCTGTTGCTGATTAATAGTGAAGTCTGCAATGTAGCACAAGACTTACCTTGGCTCAACCTTATCCCTCTTAACCTTCTGAAGGCCTTTTAGAAGGCTGTTAAACATTAATACCTACATCTTACCAATGCAGGATTCAATTGTGAATTTCACACATTGTAAAAAAAGAAAAGTAAGCATTTCTTATTAATTTTAAAAAAATTGGTAACATTTTTCTCAGGTTTTTGAAAAAGGATATATTCTTACAACTGTAAATTAAGATGTGAATATAACATATATTTCCACTGCAGCCAGTAAGGTAGATGCAGTTCATGTCGTGCTTGACAGACACCTTGTCACTGGACAAAATGAAAATTCTACTGTTGCTGCTGTACAGAATCTTATTTTTCTCTGCAATGGCAGGTAAGTAAAGGCAGGTGACATTACTAGTAAAATACAGAAGTTTTGCTTTTGCAAATGCATCTCTGTATTACTATAACCAGCTTCAGTAATTTGTGTCAGCATTCTCTGGAATTGACCTGAAATTGGTCAATTTGAGGTTACTGCTAGAATAAGAGGTAGGTGGATTCTCAAGCACTTTATTCCTTAAATGTATCATATGGAAATATCTCTATAGTGATTAATTTGATGTAATGTTTCTTTCAGCAGAAAATGACGGAAATGTCCCTGTGGCTGAGCAGAACAAATGAACATGGGAAGAGTTATTTTATTTGCTAACCTTTCATTTATGAACCAACAGAAAAGCTGATTTCTAAAAGTGATATTTTGTATCTTATGAACAAGCAAATATTAATTCATATAGTAAGACCTGCCTGTTATCAGATGTACCAGTATTCATAGATATTCATAGTTTGTATGAGTCTTAAGGATATTTCTTCCTACCTTCTCACTTTCATAAGGCTAAATTGATTTGAAAGATTTCAGTCACAATTCCCTGTGTTTCTGAACTTCCATCAACTATAGTGTGTTTACATCTTTTCTTCTTAGCTATGTTTCTCATTGTGCCTGATCTGGGCAAAACTAGTGTAAGATCTGGACTAAGTTATCTAATAAGCCAAGGTGAATCTGTTAGTTCCATTTTATCATTTCAGATTATGAATTATGTTTCAAGCTATAGGACTATATAGTAATTTTCTCTCTCATATAGGAATATGTAGTATATTGTAAAGGTTACAGTGAGAGATATTACTGATATTAGTAACAGAAGATAGAAACTTCAAGAAAAGGAATGATTAACTGTAAAATAATTAATTTTAAAATGGGACAGGTTAAATTTATTTCCTAAAGTTGGTTAGTGTTTTCCATGTGTTCATTTGTTGTAGCATGACAATAGTGGTTCATTTATTCTGCCTACTATAGAAGGCTTTTGATTAAATTTTACTTCAGGTTTTATTTGCTTGTGTTGTCTAACACACAGTTAGTGATTAGCCATATTTGTGCATATAATTTTTCCATTTTATTCTTGAAATAAATCATGAAGGCTTCATACTATCTTATTAACTATATTCAAGTTGTATGTTGTGGATCTTATTTGTTAATGATAGAAATAGTACCCTACTTGCATAGATTATAATTTTGACTCAAGATTGAAGCAGTACTTGAGATTTTCCTGCAAACAAGTTTGCGAATCACGGTTTAGAGTCATATAATAGACTAAATAATATGCTAGGCAACCCCTGTAGTCTAGGCAGATATATTCCACAATCACCTTATGATTGTGCTTTTTACTTGGTTGGGTAACACAGACATAGAGTAGTTTTACTGTAGTACAGGAACCAGAGGAAGAACACATTCCATTGGGGTTTGTTTGTTTTTTAAAAAGCAGACTACCTTCTCAAGTGCATTTGCATGCAACACCAAAAGAAAAGCAATGTTTCTAGAATTACAAAACCTAAAAAGTTTCAGTAGTACTTGAGCTTTGGGTTTTTTTAGATTCCAATGCACAACCAATAAGCAAAAATGTAGCCAAGGATTGAATTGTGGACTCCTTAGTGCTCAACACTGAAGTTACTGAGGTAATGAAACATCTGCAAGCAAATAACCGCATTCAGAGTACCAAAGACTCCAGTGTATAATAGCCAAAGCTTGCATTTTGTACAAATTGCTCCACTGTTTGCCAAGTGGACAAGGGGGAGAAAAATTACTGATGTATCAGTAATACATTAAAACTGCGACACAGCACCTCTTCCTTGCGTAAAAGAATATTGTCAGTTAATAAAACAGTATAAAAATATATGGACACAATTTACTCAGATTATGATGGAAAAATAGAAGTGCTTAATGAAATATATGAATTTTCTTGACTCATGCTGCCATTAAATACCTCCACTAACCTTGTCCCAAAGGTGCTCCCCCCCCCCCCNTCCCAAAGGTGCCCCCCCCCCCCCAAAAAAAAAGGCAACTGAATTTTCTATGTTTTTCCGTGAAAACATTTCGCTTCTCATCTAAAGCTGCTTCAGTTCTGACTGAATGGTGGGGAATGAAAGGATTGATAGTTATTGCAGTCATCTGGTTGTCATTTGGTCATCACTATATTTTTAAATAACAATTATGCGAAACTGGGATCTCATCCCCAGTATTGCCCTTAGAAGTCCTATACTATATCTGATAGGGTTCGATCTAAAGAAATTGTGCAATATTAATGGCCATTTGAAAAGGACTTTGCTACTGTTTGAAACTCATTTAAAATTCTACAGAAAAAGATGTTGAGACTTTGGAAAAAGTTCAGAGAAGAGCAACTAAGATATCAAAGGCCACAAGACTAAAACACATGAAGAACAGCTGCAGGATTTGGGTTTGGCTTGTCGAAAGAAAATAATTATGGGTGACATGATAGCAGTATTCCAGTATTTGAGGGGCTATCACGAAGGGTGGGGGGACTAAATTATTCTCCAAAGCTCCAACAATGGTTGGAAGCTAATCAAAGACAGAAGCAACCTGGAATTAAGGAGAAACTTCCTAAGTGTGGACAATTAACAAGTGGAACAGATTGCCTGCAAAAATCATGGGCACTCCCATCACTGGATATTTTTAATTAGACACTAGACAGTCACCTATCTGAAATTTTATAGATTGAGACTGCATTACAATTTGGATTTATATCCAAATCTTTGTACAATTCAACCTTGTACATAATCTTTCTTCCTCCTTTTTTCCCCACAGCAATAACCCTGTGAGACATCATTCATTCCACAAGAACAGTAGGGAAGCTCCTCATAATTTTAAGAATGGAATGTTTATAAAACACACTTGTTCAAATCTTACAGTGATTTTGTTTGTAGAAATAGCGTGTATACATCCTTTAAATGGAGGCCTTGCCTCAATAGGAGTTAACAAAGCTGTATAAAATGTCGTACATTTTATTTTTTTGGAATGCATCCATACATCAGAATGTTTTATTAGTAGTAGTAGTAGTACCTTGAAGAAAAAAGCAAGGCAATTGGTCCTTTATGCATCTGCAATATAGTGAAGAATAAAAATATTGGTAATGCAGAATTGTAATTTTACAATCCTGATATATAAAAGCACAGCAGACTCGAAGAATCTTTTCTTTGCAAATTCATACAGAAATCTGTGAATACAGAAAATCTTTTCGTATGCAGCATGTAAATCTTTACATCTATTTAACATCCATTAAATTTGCCATGTCTACTTTCCATTCGCAGTACTGAACATCCATTCCTAAAAAAGGAGAAAAAAATATATAAATAGGCACATTGGTTGCAAACATTTTAAGAAATCATTGTTATTTAATGTACAAGAAAAGATTGACAAATAGGATTTAACCTATTTAAGGCCAACGCAGCACATGCAGTAGCACTGAAAACCAGAAAATAACTTGCAAGTTATATATAGTTGAGCATATATCAGTTTTGAATTTATATACCTAAAGTCATTAGAAATATATTTAGTCAGACAATAATCCCTTAATCTTACCTTTATCATGACTTCCAATTTAACTGCATCAGCAGCAAACTTTCTGATTCCATCAGACAGTTTCTCCGCAGCCATTTGGTCTTCATTATGAAGCCAACGGAATGTCTTTTCATCCAGATGCACCTTCTCCAAGTCAGATTCCTGGGCTGTATTGAAGATGATAGAAGTAACCAATTATGGAAGTAGGCAATGGTATACTTTATTGTGATACAAATTGTACAATTATCACAGGGAATGCTGAATCTGAACATCTTACAGAAACCAGTTAAACTAATATGAATACGTAGGTATTGATATTATCCTTTCAGTCCCATAGCAGAAGTCTTACACATTTTTGAACAGTAAATATATTTAATGTATCTCTTTGTATCTAATGTATCTGTTTGAGATATTAGTTATTCAAAAAGTGAACCTTACCTATTGAGCACTGAAAGAATTAACCGTTATACATATACAGCCCTATGTAGATATTTCAGTAAAAGTAAATCCTTATACATTGAGAAGATGTGGTAAAAGATCATGATTAAAGTGTTTTAATCTGTATTTAAACTGCATTGAGCAGTGTTTGTTTCAGGCTGTTGGACCCCACATGTTAATAAGGCAGAAAACTTACCATCTTTGACGCTCAGCTTTGGGGTCAGTTTGCTGTTATCTTTACTGAGCTCTCCCAGAAGTTTAGGTGAAATGGTGAGAAAGTCACAGCCAGTCAGTGCTTTGATTTGTCCAGTGTTCCGAAAAGAAGCTCCCATTACAATAGTTTTATAGCCAAACTTTTTGTAATAATGGTAGATTTTAGTGACACTTTTTACCCCTAAAAGAGAATATAAGGTAACTATTTAAAGCAATTACGGCAACTTTATTCAGGGGTAAAGAACTTCAGAATGGCTTATTTTCAAATGCTAAACATTGCAGGTTGATTCAATTGCAAACTTAATTTCTTAACACTTATTCAACTACCTGGGTCCTCTGATGACTCATAGGTTTTTTTGTCCGTATTTGCAACATACCAATCCAGAATACGGCCAACAAAAGGAGAAATGAGGGTGACCCCTGCTTCTGCACAAGCAACTGCCTGAGCAAAGGAAAAGAGCAGGGTCATATTACAATGAATCCCATGTTGTTCTTCAAGGATCCTATAAGGTAAAACAGCAAATTATTTTTTCCTATCAGTGTCACTTCTGTTATGCATGCAATTTTATTCTAGGCTGTATATACAATTTTATTTTAAACATTACTTTTTTAAAAAAAGAAATGTCTTCTCAGTGATCAGGACACTTTGTTTTCTTTGTGGTTAGTGGGATATGGGCAACAGTATGTTAGCTTGCAAAGTGGTCTCTGTGTTATAGATCCTAGCTTTCATAGAATAGCAGAAGGACAATTGGAACAAAATAGAATTTCAGCTTTCTTTGTGGCATACAGAGTAAAACATGCCAAGATAGACTGGTATTATTGATAGCATTAGGAGGGAAGGCTACTTGTGACATGACTATGTCTACTTCTCTTTTATTACAAAGTGTTCTGTGGAAGTTTTGACTGATGAAACATGATGGGTCAAAATGGTCTCATCTAACCATGATCTCAGCATATGGAAATGGCAACTCAGACTGTAATGTGATCCAGGAAGGGATAAATGAATGTGATGCTGCAGGGCAAATTATTCTGTTAGCCAACATGAACGGATGAATAGGAATATAAAAGGTACATGAAAACTGAGTCAGCAACAAATTAGAATGATTGCTTGGTCAGTATCTACTTATAAAAACATCTCCAAGGTTTGAACACATTGTTTAAACATATTCATCTGGTCAAATAGCAAAAGAAAAAAATTAAATCTGAAATGATTTATTTATTTATTGATAAATAAAGATTGAGAGAATCAATTAAGGATGCACGGGTAATAAGGAGATTCTGAATGTTAAATAAAATGCTTTTTGGGTAATATTAAGAGTGAATCCAGGGAAAATGTACATAGAAGAAAAGGAAAGAAGAGAAAGAAATAAGAGAAGACTATAAAATAACTGAAAGAAGCCATACAAGTTAGGAAACCATAGAGAGTACTGATCCATAGAATTGCTGAGAATCAGAGCTGACTGAATAGACAGCATCATCATAGATCCTGAATATTCCAGGGAAAACTATAGGTCTGAAAACTGAAATATAATATTGAAATACTGAAATATAAAATTTCTGACAGAGAAAATGGAGTGGATGGTTGCAAATTATAGATACCTACAAAAAATTAGAGCAAGTAGATGAATTTATGTACCTTGCTGGAATGTTTCTATAAAATGGGGTATTAGATGATGCATGGCAGATCTCTTTGAAGGAAAAAAAAGTGTTTTCATATTGTCTTCCTAACAAAAAAGACTGTAATTCTAGCAGATTTAGGTAAATTTCAGTTTATTTTTAATGAAAGCAGGCAACCCTTCTCCATATTATTAATTAGGAAAAAAGCCATTGATTTTTAATTCTATATAATGGAAAAGCAAAGATTTTAAATAATAATATTTAAAATATTTAAGCAAAGGTTTTAAATAATTTAAAAATCTTAGCCTTTTTCCTTCCTCAGCTCACCTAATCCAAAGTGTCTAACCCCTTTAACAATAGGTGTATAGACATGCAGAACTATTCACCTGATTTATACTATATTGAGCTGAAGAGAAAATGAGAAGTGAATCTTTAAAGTTCTAACATTAAAAGATTAGGTGGAATAAAATATCTGAGAATAGAAAGTATGTCATTCACCGCACATAGAGCAGCAACATGATTATCAGACATAAGAATAGCTGCTTTTATACCCACTATCACAGCTCATCACCAGTGCCAAATGGACAGGTCCTTCTGTGCCTTGATATGAGACTAGACTGCAACGGCCAATTGGCTTGTCACACCATATTTTCTTTTTAGGAGATGGGGTGGGTGTTCTGTAGCTTCTGTTCAGTATTGGCATACTGCTGTCCTTTGGTCATTTCTCTTATCATTTTGGGTGAGGAGTAGGCTGCAAAAAAGGATCTGGGGGTTCTTAAGTTTGAGGTTTCTGATGTAGCAAGTTGCAAGAAAAAAATGTATCTTGAAAGAAATGAAAATGGCTGTGTTTTAATTGCATGTTTTCCCCCCCACGTTAAATGGAAATGAAAACTGGCGATGTCAGAGGAAACCACCAAGATGAATGTAATCAGAATGAGCTATTTTAATATGGTAAAAATAGACAAGATAGGATTAAGATAGAAATTCCTATGCAAAAAATGACAAACAGAGAATATAAAATAGCTATCAAATGAGTCTTATATCCGTACTATTGTTCCTGGTACACTTACTTGCCAGCTTGGATGCCCTCCCATGTTGATGACAGCTTGATGAGGATACGATCTTTGCTAATTCCTATATCTTTATAAAGATCTATGAATTGTCTGGCTCTCTTAACCATGCCTTCTTTATCAAAAGACAACCTTTAAAATAAAAAGATATATTTTTTGTTTCATTATAATTTGTGTAAACTAGTCAAGTCGGCAAATATGCAAAGATATGGGATGCAACTTTCATGCCTTTCTATACCACTGCCAACCTCAGTCTTCTGCTTAAGAAGTCAAGGTCATTAGG
Organism: Laticauda laticaudata; assembly: GCA_004320025.1. Taxonomy (NCBI): domain Eukaryota; kingdom Metazoa; phylum Chordata; class Lepidosauria; order Squamata; family Elapidae; genus Laticauda; species Laticauda laticaudata. The sequence goes on along the minus strand of BHFT01015892.1, from coordinate 10,036 downwards.
TGAGAACACGATTAAAATTGCCAGCTTCGGAATATCCATCATGCGCCATTTCTACTTCTACATTAATTGTCTTAAACATTACATCCCATCAAATAAAATAATTTGAATAACATTAAAGAAATACAAATACTGTTAAGAAAATTAGTATCTTTATATTAGGACAACAAAGGGCTTATTCAAAAGCCTTTCTAAACAAGATCTTCAGCTGGAAGCCTTCAGAGAAACCATGAATGGTAAGCTAAACAAAAGACTCCAGTATATAGATGTAAATAAGAGCATGGCCATCTCTCTAATCCATGCAAGAGGGACTAACTGGTTTAATAGAACAAAAAAAAAGGCTTTGGGCTGGAGCCCCTTGTTGGGTATGTGATTTGTTGTGTTGATCAGATCTGCCATCTGTTTTTGTTTTTTGTTATATTTTTATCTGAATTGTTTTATCTGTTCTGTTTTTATGCTATGAGCCACTTATAGTCATACCTCCACTGATAATCTTCACAGGCTCATATGCAACATTATGAGAGCCAATGTAGTATTGGAGTTACAAATTTAGATTAGAAGTAGGAAGACCCAGATTCAAGTCCATCTTCAGGCTCAGGTGTTCTGGGTCAGATAGTCAGGCCAGCCTATCTCAGGTTTTTTTCTTCTTATGGGTAAAAATAAGATGGGGGATGCATGTCACTTTGATTTCCTGAAGTACAGTCTGGATATAAATCAATCCAACAAACAAATATAAATAATACATTTGATGAATTCAGAAAATATTCACCTTGCATCTACTTCTGTGGACACACGGCCAGGTATCCTCTTCAGTATTTCTGCCCCAAACAGTACAAAAAGCTTATCACAAGCATTTGTAACTTGTTCATCTTCTGACCTAGAATTGTATAATAACCAAAGTAGAAGTTCATGTACTGAGGAAAAAATGTGATGCCAATGTGACATCTATAAAAATAAATGAGTCAGATTTGTAATATTAATATTAATTCTATTAATATTAATTCTTTGCACGATGTTCTGAAGTTTACATTCAGTTTAATGCAGTGATTAAGACGCCAAACTAGAAAATAGGAGATAAATAAGTTCTAGTCCTGCTTTAAGCATAAAGCCAGCTAAGGGACATTGAGCCAGTCACCTGAACTCTAGGAAGAAGGCAATGGCAAATCACTTCTGAAATCTTACCTAGAAAACCATAGGGACCTTGTCCAAGCCAGTTACCAGGAGTCATCACTGACTCAAAGGTGTGCACGTGTACATATACATATGTTCTGAGCTTTATCAACATTAATCTAAGTCTCTAGCTCCTAGGACAAATGTGATTCATGCAACCTCAGTAGAGGCCTCTATTTAAACCTCTGACTCATTCCCTAGTGGTGCACTTGAGCCAACTATTCCTCTCTTCCTTCTTCTGTAATGAGAAAGAACTGGGAGTGGCTAGTAGTTTGCAAAATTGGCTTTGATTTCCTTTATTCTGTCATTATTATTATTATTATTATTATTATTATTATTATTATTATTATTATTATTATTTGATCCTGGTTTAAATCTGACAGCATCTTATGTGAAGGTGAAAGATAACAGAGTGAGGGCACGTATTGATAATACCAACTAAATGTCAAAACTGCAAACCAGAACCATGGCAAGCTTACTCACCCACCAAGTTTCTTTCCATACGCAATAGCATCTTCTACCAGCTGCTGATAGGCTGGCATCTGAGCTGCAGCTAGTATCAGGGATGGGTTGGTAGTAGCATCTAGAGGTTTGTACTCTTCGATAGCTGTAGAAAGAAAAGCAACAAACAAGAATAAAAAGGTTAGGGGCATGGATGTTAGCCTCTCAGTTTGATAAGAAATTTTTTAAGGGTATACAATAAGATGGAGCAATGTAATTCATGTAGTTATTCAAATGTCAGAAATTATGTTTGCATATAATATCATTGAGAACTAATAATTAAGAAGAGACAGGTACAGTTCTTAGTAAAATTAGCAACTAGGGTATATTATTCAAAGACTCATTCAAAGTGATGTAGGAAGTTGATATTAGGACATTAGGCTGTTCTTCATAACATCTTTCTTGTTATGTCCTCTATTGATTAACATGATTTTTACTATGGTGCAAACAGATTTCAATATGCTATACAGATACAATCCACTAAATGAAATCAGTCTAAAAAGAGCAACGTGGAAACAGAAAAAAATAATCTGGAAAAACATGATATGTCTTTGGCACTGACATAAAAGGCAAATTCAAGTTAGTGTCAGTGAGAATGTTACTAATGAGAAATCCCCAGTAAAAAAGCACTTTAGTAAAGTGACCTCTTATTCATAATGTGAAAATATGCAGTCAAATCAAGATCTACAATATTTGAATCTAACTCAGAGTGTAATAATTAATGAAAATATAGTTGAACAAAAATAGAGATTTAACCAGAAAAGAAAAATCTACAAAAAAAACCCCAAGAGAATGAAATGTATTCCTATGGAGGAAAAGTTCTGAGGCAAAAAAGACTCAGAAAGTTTCAGGGTTGGTAAGAAATCTAGAGGTTTTGCATGTATTCTCTAATTTGGGGACATTTTTAAAATGACATCTGCTGTATGAGCCTCGGTGGCAGTGGTTAGAGTGCAGTACTACAAGCTACTTCTAATCGAATCCCACCAGGCTCAAGGTTGACTCAGCCTTCCGTCCTTCCGAGGTGGGTAAAATGAGGACCCAAGTTGTTGGGGCCAATAGGCTGACTCTGTAAACTGCTTTGAGAGGGCTGTAAAGCACTGTGAAGTGGTATACAAGTCTAAGTGCGATTGCTACAATATCACTTTGGGAGTTTGCAACCTTGTTTAATAGGTTATATGGAATCAATTATACAGGTTGCTTACAACTTACAATCAATCTTTCAAAATTACAATAGCATTGAAAAAAGTGAGTTATGAACAGTTTACACTATTATGACAGCATCCCCATGGTCATGCTTGCCAACTGGCGTGTTGTATGTATTTATGAGACAAGCAGAGTCAATGGGGGAAACCAGATTTGCTTAATGATCAAACGATTCACATGACAACTGCAGTGATTCACTTAACAACTATGGCAAGAAAGCTCATAAAATGGGGCAAAACTCACTTAGCAACTATCTTGCTTAGCAATGGAAGTGGATTCAATTGTGGTCATTAAGTCGAGAACTATCTCGATATAATAGAAAATATACTGTATATTGAAGACTACTCAATCTTCAGTCAAGACAATATTTGAGCTGTGAAAAAATGTGATATATAACTGAGTGTAGATGAATAAATTACCTGTTTCAGTACTTTTCATTAAAGAAAACCTTGGTCAAGAAAACAAATGGATAATTCAGCTTGCCCATTTGACAATATATTCAAATTAATCTGTGTTCCCTACAGTCTATCAAGCATATAATTGTACATATTTGGAGTTCAAAAGCCTTTTATTTTGGAATAAATCCATAAAACTCAGGTTTTTATAATGAATAGCTTAGGTTCTGCCTTTACTTATACCAGTCTATCCTGAAAACCAATGTTTGATTAAAAGACTATCCAATTGTTCAGTTGCTACAAATCTGTGAACCAAGTTTTAATTGTTCAGATATAAGCAGCCAATTACCATAAATTTGAGAACAAATTAACCCTGGTTAATCATCTTTTCTTTTTTACTTTTAGTGTAACTTTGGTTAGTAACCAGTATTCTTCAAAGCATAAAAAGCAACACAGCCTTGTTTCAAACCTCTGAATAGCAAGTGTCATGGAATAGAATTTAATTAAGTTCAAAATGATACCCAGTTATGCAAACTGTTTTTTGTGAACTTCTTCATTTATGTAGATTTAGGAAGTACTATTTACCCCATTCCCTCTTTCAACATTTCAGTGCAGACAGTCTTCTGTTAATAAGTTATTGGCACCAGAATTTCTGTTACCAAGTGACATGGTTTTAAAGAACAGTGTTACATGACTGCATCATTTAGTGATGGCAATCCTGACAGTCCCCACTGCCGTCATTGAACAAGGACCTTCCTTGCAACTTCCTGCTGGCTTCCCATAAGCAAAATCAGTGAGGAAGCTGGCAGAAAGTTGCAAGTCTCAGGCGGTTTGCAAGCTGGCCAGGAGACAGGAAAATGGCTGCTGCTGGCCAGTGCTGTGTGACACAAGCACAGTGAGGCTTGGGTTGGCTGCTGCTGGATGTGGAAGAATTATCGGAGCATCTTCTAGTCTTCACGGCCAGCTTCCCCACTGACTTCACTTATGTGAAGCTGGCAGGGAAAGTCGCAAATGGCGACCATGTGACCACAGAATGCCACAACAAACACCCGGGTAGCAATCACATGGCCTCAGAAGTGCTGGGATGACCAGAACTTCAAGGACCGGTTGTAAGTTCCACTCATTCAGCCATCATAACTTTGAACTTTCTCTTACAGCAAACAGATATATTTAATAAATTGCAGACAAATATTGCATCTGTATCATCTACACTCTGAGCACATTGTTGCTTTTGAATAGAAAGCACTGTGCAGTAAACAGCCAATAGCTGCAGTTCTTCACGTGTCAAGATCCAGATGTATGTTTCACAGTTATCCCACATCCACTTGCAAAAAAAAAAAAGATTTTGATACATTGTGCATATGCATATGACTATGACTATTACCTTGTCCATATTCAAAGGCTGACTCAAATAATTTGCAGGGAGATCTACCAAAAGTAGAATTCATGTCTGCGTACGACAATGCACATGCATTGTAATGTAAAAACAACTGTTTCTGAACTGGCACGTCTAAGTACATTTTTACATTCCAAAATGCTACATTGGCAGGTTAGAAAATTGTGCTTTTCATGGTTAAGGCCCCTGTAGGTGATCTGAACATAGATATGCTGGTAATCATCTCCAACTACTTATGGAGGACATACCATACCAAAGTACTTTGCAAGGTTACACAAGTCACATCACAGAAACCCACATAGCCATGTGATATTCTTAAATATATTGTGCAATATTTGCATAGAAAATGCACAAAAGTATTTTACATCAAATATTTAACACCATCATATATAGAGGGTAATTTCCTGCTCTGCAAGTTTTATTCGCAAGTTAAAAATATTTTTTTCTTGTCAAAATTTGCTAACTCATAGTCCATCAGCAAGATTCCATCACCTGTTAAGCAACAGGAAGAAGAAATGTCTTTCATAAGACCATTTACAAAATAGTTAATATTTCATGTTAGGTTAAATTATCTGAGCAATTTTTACCCTGAGAAATGACTATTATCCATGTATAATATACATTGGCAATCTAAACAATAGATCAAGAAATATTAAATTTTGCAAGCAATACTATTTAATGCAATTTTATAGATAAGAGTAGTGGTAGCATACATAGGAGCTCTGTAAACAGATCAGCTTACTTATAAAAGCTGATTTTTAAATATCATTTAAATAGAAAAAGCATATTAAAAGCCAATTTTAATAGCATTTAATAGAAAAGCATATTATTCTTTTCAGCCAAGTCCAAGAAGAATTAAGTTAGGATTTGAAAAAAATCAATAGGTATGTCCTCCAGAAAAACATAAATATCAATAACTTGCAAAACTATGCAGACTAACAGGTAAGAGAGTTAAACTGCAAGAGTTTAAAAGATTACCTGAAAGATTTTAAATAAATATACAAAGTTTTAATAATTGCAATTTTGGGCAGCAGGTACATTGAATAAATTATGACTTATCTATACTACTTTTGCTTTTGCATAAAATAACATTTTCTAAGTGACTTCTATCACTCCACAATAACAAGAGGTGGGACACTTTTGATGCTGCTCCTTGTGGAAAGGAATATTGGACACGGTTTTAAAAATGCTACAGGTTACTAGTAGTATGTAAGCTTTTGTAAAACCTTGCATTTAGAATGAATTGAAGTCAAATTCCTTAATCCAGGGGTCCCCAAACTGGCAACTTTAAGACTTGTGGACTTCAACTCCCAGAATTTTCCAGCCAGCTATGCTGATTGATTGATTTGATTGATTGATTGAATTCTCCAGCCTGGAAAATTCTGGGAATTGAAGTCCACAAGTCTTAAAGTTGCCAAGTTTGGAGACCTCTGCCTTAATCCCTAGAACTAAATTGGGTATGACAGCAACAAAATACAGCAATTGCATGAAGACCTGACACATGTATTTGTAAGCACAGAAGGTAGAGCAATTAATCCATATTGTTTTCTTGGCAACAAAACAGAAGTGGAATGCCAATTTCTTCTGAGATTTATTTTTTTTTGCCCCGCAAAACAGCTTAAATCTATAGCTATGAGACCTTCCAGGCAGCCTCTCCCATTCAAGTATCAACTAAGTTTGATTTTTTCCAAGCTCCCTCATAAACAGGATACTCTTAAGTTGCCTATGAAAACAAAATCGGAATCCAATAAAACAGCACCTTTTTTGAAGTCAAGTAGGAGAATGCTTATGAACATCCCAACGTTTCAGAGAGCTTCTAAATCCAGGGCCTTCAAACTTGGCATGTTTAAGACTTCAACTCCCAGAATTCCTGAGCTAACATGACTGGAGGAGGAATTCTGGGAGTTGAAGTCCACAAGTCTTAAAGCTGTCAAGTTTGAAGACCCCTGTTGTAAATGAGTGGGTAGCCTTCGTATTCGGCCTGTTTATGCGAAAATAAGCTACGAAAAACCCGACTTCCTCATCTCTTCCCTCTTCAACTGGCTTTCCCTCAAGGCGACGCGAGTTCAACCGTGCCCGGAAGAAACCATGAGGCAAGGGCACGAAATCCAGCCGGATCGGACTCGATAGGGAACCCCAGAGGCCAAAGGAGCTCTCCCCCGTTCCTATCTCCCTCTCCCGGATGCCAAAAAGGGATCGGGCGCCCCTCACCGTGGAAATCTCCCGTATCGGCCACCACGGTGGTGTGTTGCTTGAGCTGCTCCAGCGCCGACTCCATCTTCTGCTTTTTCACGGGGGAAACTGACATGGTCGCGCGCGGTTGCGAAGAGATCAGGAGGCGCGGCCGAGTCGTTTCCGTAGCCTCGGACGGGAAATTCGGGGGATCGGCACGCGGCTTCCGGGCTTGCGCCGCACGAAAGCGTGCAGCGGTTGCGTGTGCGTGACAAGCGGCCGCGGGCTTCTTTGGCGGAAGGCAGAAGGGCGGGCAGAGGCCGGCGCCTACGTCATCACAGAACCCGTTCCCCGCCTCTCGAGCCTTCTCCCTCTCTCCCTCCCTTCCAAAGAGCGCCGGGGGGCGCCAAGGCGGCCCTGGGCAATGGGGACAGGCGATTGGTTGTAGCCTTTGGTTTTTCCTGCTCGGCAGCCAATCAGGATTGCTCTGGGCTGCAGGACGAGCAGGCGGTGCCGGGGCCTGAATTTAAATGAAGTAGAACTCCTCATTAAGGTCGCTCGGCGTTCCTCGTCCTTGCCGACGTTTGAGAGGCAAGGTATTGTATAAGTCAGCCTCGTTTCTCCCCCTCCCGGCCTGCAATCTTGCGTTGGACTCCTCGGTTTTACCTAATATGTTTTTTTAAAAAAAACAAAAAACGTTGTATCATAGAAAATAAAATACAAAACAGTAAAACGAGCATCGAAACAAAACAGAAATATACTTTCAACCCTAATAGCAAAAGAAAAAAAAATAGAGGAAAAAAACGATCAATTAAATTTTAATCCATTAAATTTAACATCCACCCTGGCTGGGTGCTCAACCTGTTGAAGGCTTTTCCTTCCGTCTTTATAAATATGTAAAGAGAAGAAAAAGCAGCCAACAGGTTGAGCTAAACATTACACGAATCTTCAACTGCCTTTTAACCATCTGTTATTATATTTAGCGTGTAGAACGGACACAATATGCTTTTTTGAGTCCTTAATGGCTTAAAACTGAGGAATTAATCAAGTAAAATATCACTGACCATTTGAAAGACAGCTTCTGAGAGCCAGTTTGGCCTAGGATAGAAACCAGGAGATATGGTGCCTTTTAGTCCAGCCTTGGGCATGAAAGCTGGCTGGGTGAGTTTGGGCTGGTCACTCACTCTCAGCCTATGATGTCAGGTTCAGAAGCACAACTCATGTATCAATATTAGGTTGTGCCAGAAAAAGCATATCATGCATTTGGGGGAAACCCTAAGAAGAAAAAAGTTTGTTAAAAATAGAGGAGTAGGCTTGCAAGAGAGTCCCACATGATTTGCTTCATTTCATACATTGTTTAACATATGGATTGTATAAATAGTTTTGTTGCAAGGTGCAGTCTGGACTAAAAGTTGATACTTCCAAGCTTTGAGACTCATGCTGGAGCCCATCCTCAGGGAACTTCCCTTTTTCCAGAATATGTGCACTGGGCGGGACTAATGTCATATTTATATAGTGCTTGTTAGATATGGGGTAGATTGAAGAGGCAGGACAATGGTAGAAGGAAAGGATTTCTTTATTTAACTCTGAACAAAAGATTGCCGCTCAGTGTGCTTTTTGCAGGCTGCTGTCCACAATTTCAGCCACTTACGGCTGTTCATTTTCCCACCTGGAAAATGAATCAATGGAGAAGTCTGACATCACTGACTTTTCCCCATTGAATATCTAACACCCCTCCCCTCCTAGAAGAAACATTCATCCGATCAGTTCTCGCTCACAGACATAATTACATAAGTAGGAGGGACTCCTGTGAGTAGGACTGAACCTTCACAGTTCACACACACCCCCCACGGTGGCAACCTGACTAGTTGGGTCTGTTGTCACTCCAGAGCCAGTCTCAGGGTTTTTCAGGGGCGGAGCTGGCTTCGAGAGAACAGAGGGCTCTGAGTTTCTTTGCTGGATTTCCCCCCCTCCCCCTTCAGCTAAATTATCCTGCGGTGTACTTGAGTTTGAGTCCCACCCTAGAGTGGGGAGGCTTGTGTTTTCAGTATTTGTAGTTGTTAGGGTTGGTCTTCTTTACCTCTCTATGTTGTGTTTCTGTTTTCTGGGGTTTTCTGGTCTTTTCAGATTCCATTCCAATTGTCCCCGGAGTTGGTCTATGTGTCTGCTCCATATTTTCCTGTCTTCTAGTTCTACGCTATAAGATCAGGGCCTTGTGACTTGCACTACTCGTGCAGGGACCCATGCCCCCCCTGCATAGTTGTGAGCATAGACCCGATTGACCTATGTTCAAATATCTGCATTTACTCGTTGAATCTGCGGGTGTGCTTGGATTGTAGTGTGGGTGTAATCTATCTAGTTCTGATCGTAACTTCCACCCCATTTAAAGTTCTGCTGGATTTCTGTGTGTGGCGGCTGAAGGTGTGATTATGTTGTATCATTAAGAATTTGTCTATTTTCATTTGCCCATCCCCTGATCACATTTTTTGCTAAGGTTTCCTTCGGGGACTTTATGGCTCTCTCTGCCTGCCCATTATTCTGGGCGTGTCCAGGTGCTGATAAAGCATGGCAGATTCCCTGTTCAACTAGGAAATATTCAAAATTGTTTGCTGTGAATTGGGCCCATTTATCCAATACCACAACATCTGGTAACCCATGTGTGGCAAACAATTTCCTCAAATATCTTAATCATAGTGTCTGCTGTGGTTGTTTTTCATGATCGTTACTTCCCACTCACTTTGAATATGCACCAACAGTTATTAGAAATGTTTGCCCGTGCATTGCCCCTGCCAGGTCTATATGTTATTCCTAGACCAAGGTGCTTTGGTGATTTCCATTCTAGGGTTGGTGCTGAAGGGGGTGCGGGTCCAGATTCCAGACAAGGTGTACAACCCGCACACCTATTTTTCAATTTCCTTATCCATTCCTGGCCACCAAGTATAACTTCTAGCTAATACTTTCAATCTTACTATCCTGAGTGGCCCTATGCAACATTCTTAAGATTTGTTCTTCTCAGTGTCTCGGGTATCAAAACTCTATCCCCTCCACAGCAAACACCCTTTAATTACAGACAATTCATACTGCTGAATTTTATAAACGGTTAAGTCACCTCCAGAGCTTCCTCTGGCCATCCCTCAACACCCAGTTTAAATATGCACCAGAGTTTCGTCTTTGGCTGAGTGTTTGGCTATCTCTGATGCTG
>BHFT01015891.1:0-48164 GCA_004320025.1 Laticauda laticaudata | reverse complement strand
TATATATATATATTCATATTAGTGAATGGCGTTGAGGTAATTTATTAGCAATTTATAGACAATAACTACAACAATAATATTTAGTCATTTTGTGCTATTTGCTACTTCCTGTTCTTAGAAAAGTTATGTGATTGTAATCTAGCTATTTATCTGAAATATTCTTTTATCTTTCCAAAGCCCATACCTTTTAAAATAATCAAGAAAAACATAGAGAGTTAAAAATATCCTTTTGCAGAGAGATGACGGGGAATAATTTGATTTTATGTTTAGGAGCATCCTCGGACAAAGCAGTAATTTAAGTGAAGAGCATAAATGCCTCCATTATTTTTTTCTAATTTTTAATTGCTTTGGTATATAAATTCCATGTATATTTAATCCTTAGGTAGTAGAGCAGTAGCCAACCATTACCATATTAGTACCAAGAGAATTATATGAATGCATTCAAAAAGTCACCAAAAGCCAGATTTGACTCCAGTGGGTTTTAACATCTTAATAGATGTCAATCCCTGATAAATGTTGGCTGAATTCAAAAAGCTGATGAGTATGAAAAAAGTTCGACTGGAAAGCTTTCGAAAACTCAAGGTCTGTAGCAGGTGTGTCAAACTTGATTTTATTAAGGGCCACATCAGTGTTGTGTTTGACCTCAGTGGGGTGGGGGGAATGCCCAGGGTGGGCATGGCCAGCTTCATGTCTGTTTTCAGCTGCAACAGCATCCTAGAGCCCTCTGCCAGTAAAAATGGAGCTCAGGAAGATGACATATGGCCCCTCTTTTTGGTCACAACAACCTCCTGCAGCTTTCTGACAGCAAAAACAGAGCTCGGGGACGTGCGTGCGGCCCTCCTAAGCTCCATTTTCACTGATACAGGCAACATAGGCCAGTCCTTTGCTGTTTCCAGGGAAGCCCTGCAGGTCAAATCTAAGCCTTGATGGCTTTGAGTTTGACACCCTGGCCTATAGGAACCTAGGAACAAAAAAAAAAAAAAAANCCCTGGCCTATAGGAACCTAGGAACAAAAAAAAAAAAAAAACCCAAGAAGGATGAAATTGCAAAACATTTCTTTTTGGCTAAGGAAACTGTGAAGATATGACCTTATAGTCATAATGAATTCAACTTTACTTCAGCTTTAACTTTATTGAAGCTTTACTTCACCCCTTTTCCTTTTATGATATATTTTCATCTACATATACTGACTATAAGAGGACTAAAATAACAAGACAAGTAATTTTAAAAGTCAGTTACTTTTAACTGAGTAACTGAGTTCCTGAAAGTCTATTTTTAAAAAAATCCAAATTCAGAATGTGATGCTCAGGTGATTGATTGGCAAATCTTCCAATTAGAATTGGAAACTACTATCTCAGATAGGAAACTACTTTCTCAATTAATTCCAATTAGAATTAGAAACAACTATCTCTGTGTATCATCTTTCCAGAATGAAATAAACAGTGCAACCATACGTTTTATATATTATATTATATATTAGGGGCCTGGAGGCTAAAACATATAGAGAACAGTTGCAGAAATTAGGTATGTTTAGTCTAGTGAAAAGAAAGACTAGGGGTGACATGATAGTAGCATTCTAATATTCGAGGGACTGCCACAAGAAGAGGGGGGAGTCAATCTATTTTCCAAAGCTTCAGAAGGCAAGATAAGAAACAATAGATGTAAACTAATCAAGGAGAGAAGAAATCTGAAATTAAGGAGAAATTTCCTAATGGTGAAGACAATTAACCAATGGAATGGCTTCACTTCAGAAGTTTGCTCCATCACTGGAGGCTTTTAAGAAAATATTGGACAGTCATTTGTCTGAATGGTATAGGGTCTCCTGTTTGTGCAGGGGGTTGAACCAGGAGACCTCCAAACAGAGGTGGTATTCAGTAGATTGTTACCAGTTCTGGAGAACTGGTAGTGGAAATTTTGAATAGTTCAGAGAACTGGCAAATAGCACCTCTGACTGGATCTGCCCCCATCTATTCTCTGCCTCCTGAGTCACAGCTGATCAGCTGGGCCTTTTTTTGTTGCCCTGCGCAGGAGAATGGAGCTGGAAAGCAGGTTAGTGGATTGGGGAGGGAATGGGGATTTTACAGTATCCTTCCACTGCCATGCCCACCAAGCCACACTCACCAAGCCACACCACACTCACCAAGCCACTCCCACAGAACTGGTAGAAAAAAAAATTGAATCCCACCATGGCCTCCAACCTCAAGTCCCTTCCAACTCTGTTATTCTGTTATGTTCTAATTAAACTCACTTCTGAGTAAATTCACTTATGGAACAGCAGCCTAAAAGCATTTTCCTTTGGTGTGCTTTCAGATATCTTGTCCAGTAATAAGCTATTTTCTTGGCTTACTGTTTTGGCTTTCATTTAATTTGAATACTGAAATTTTATATTGCAGTCTACTTTTAAAGTTTAAACCAATAAATTGTTTCTCTATGGAAGAATTTTTTAAAAAAACTTTACCCCTTTGAAGACATTTTTTTTGGTTATTTTGCTGGACCTTCATAATGGTAAGAAGAAAATAAATGCCTCTAGGTTCTTTCTTTCACATAAAGTGAATCATAGAGAAATACTTAAAGTAGCACTTCAGCAAAATGACAGAAGCTTATGCATTACCTTTCAGTTTCTCAACACAAACTATTTCAGGAAAATGGAATTGCTAAGCTTGTCAGATGGAAGAAGTCAAGTAAAGTTCAGGAGACCAGCATTTTGTGCAACATCAGATATATGATGTAAGAATTAACACCCTTTCAATTTTCCCAGAGTGTTTCTAAGCCATGCATCAAATTCTCAGCAGGATGCTGGAAACAGGACCTGGGGGATAGGCGAGCATATCATCTGGCCTTTGATTCATCTGCCCTTAACAATGATGAGTTTTGCAGAACTTGCAGAAACCCAGATCCCAGAGCCAATCTGCTAAAAGATGAAAGCACTGGCTCAAAGATCACTAGGTGCTGTTATAGAATCTATTATTGTTACTTCAGCAAGTCCCTTTGAAAGCCAGGTATTATCATTATTTTTTAAAAAAAAACATTCATAGTTGTTTTCTCCCTTTTTCTCTTTCTCTCTCTCTCTCTCTCTGTCGTACACACATGCATCAAATTAGCATTTCTAATACACTTATATAGTTATAATTTCTTTAACCTACTAATTTTTGTATAAATATAATTATATCTGTTCATCAAAGTAATCTGCTCATAGGTGGTGAATGTAATCAGATCCTTAATCCAATTTCTGAAACAAACTGCACATTAATCTTTTCGATGCTGCAGTATCATTCTTTTGGCCATTGTAAGGGCATGGAGAATCCATTTACACTGTCAGGTTGTCAAATTCCATGCACTAGATACGTAGTTCAAGAGAATGTTATCATCTGAAATTTTTAGAGTTTGTTTCATAATCATGTTTATATAACCCACTGTAGAATCAAAATGTAGGACTCAAAGCAAATAATCAAGGGTCAATGCAGTGTTTACTAAACAGTATGTACAAGAATCCAAAAGAATAGTTATATATCTCTGCAGATGAAGATATGCATTCATATTTATACATTTCAAAAAAGGTGGCAAAAATGATGTAGACATACATATGCATAAGTCATATGTATTCATAAGTAATAGGTTTCATGTTACCTCCTGCTCTTCTGCTGTTTATGGAGAATAATAGTCTTAGTGAGGAAAGAAACTTTTACATTTTGAGATTTGAGTTACAATAGAAAAGTTCTAATAAAAACTGTCAATGGGTGGAGAGGAAGGAGGAGGAGGAAGAGGAGATTAAAAAAGTGAAAGAAATGCAACACATTTTTTCTTTCTATCTTTTGTTATTAATTTAAAAAAAATTAAAAACTATTGGACAAAAACATGCATCTTTCAATGGAATTAAACTTTATTTCATCTATAACAGTCCTTTTTCTATTAAAATGTAATGGAGTTCAATAAATTATGTACAGAATGTCTTAACATCTACAGCAAAGTGTCAATGAACGTCAAATTATGACATCACACACGTACATGTGTGTGTGTGTGTGTGTGTGTGTGTGTGTGTGTGTGTGTGTGTTGAGATGTCATAAATTTGACGTTCACTGACACTTTGCTACAGATATTAAGACAGGGTTTCTCAACCTTGGCGGATTTAAGTTGCGTGGACTTCAACTCCCAGGATTCCCCAGTCAGCCAAGCTGGCTAAGGAATTCTGGGAGGTAAAGTCACGCATCTTAAAAGTTGCCAAGATTGAGAAACATTGTGTTAAGACATTCTTCAAATGTCTAGGCAAATATAAGAACCTATAATTCTTTATTCTACTCATTTCCTAGCATCTGCAAAAATCTGCTTAAACAGGACTCAGTATATTCAAAGACACCCAACTGGAGTAATCCACTTACACTTTTCAGAGTTCTTTATTTACCTCCAATGAGTATTAAAAAAAAAATTACTCTGCAGTTTTTGTTTTCTTAGTCTTGCCCAGCTGTTTAGGGATTAACGTGTATAAATACAAATTTGAGGGAAAGTTGGAGGATATAGGTTGTCAAATAGTCTGGCACCAACCTGCTCATTTTATTTTACAACAGGCGATGATGGTGAAACATTTTGATTCAAAGAACAGGATTAGTATGTATGTACATATACATGAGGATATTTAATCTAAATGGGAATTGTATTCCAAGGGAAGCAATGATTATGGCAATACAATAGCACTTAGATTTGTATATCACTTCACAGTGTTTTACAGTCCTCTCTACATAGTTTACAGAGTCTGTATATTGCCCCCAACAATCTGGAACCTCATTTTACCAAGCTCAGAAAGATAAAAGACTTGAGGTTGATGAGATTTGAACTGCCAAATTGCAGGTAGGTGGCAGTCAGTGGAAGTAGCCTGCAATACTGCATTCTAACTATTGTGCCACCAGAGCTCATGACAATAACAAGATGACATCTCCTGAGCAATTGGAGTTGAAATATGTTTTTATTTTACAAACAGTTGGGAAACTTTTTTTCTGATAAAATTAGGTTTGTTAACCCTTGGCCAATTTTGAAAAATTAAGCAGTTTCAAACTTAACTTGAATGGAAAACCTGCATAAAATCCTAGGGTTATCAGCTAGACTGAAAAGTTGGGGTAAAACACATCCCTGAAACAACCCACTTTCATATTACTGCCAAGAAAACTAGGTGTCCTCAATCACAAGAATCCAGGCTCAGCTGGAGGAACCTCTTTAATAGCCTACATACCTGAGGTTTAATCCAATTTTGTGGGCTAGAAAAAGGCAACCTTGTAGAAGTTCTAAGTATTGTTGACTGATCTCTGAAAGCCACAAAAATGTAGTTGAATGACCTTTCAAAGTACTTACTGATTCTGAACTGAAGTGAAGAAAGCTGGGTTATTAAAAAAAAATTTACAGCAAATAAAACAAAGTAGAAGAATGAATCAAAAAATAGAAAAATTGTGAGAAAATGTCTTGCTTACTAGTCAACTGCTGCTTGCATGTTATATCTGTGTTAAGAAGAAACTACTTTTGTGTAGAAAGCATATTAAAAATATATAGGTCTCATAGGCTACAAAGATACAACATATAAGTAAGTCAGAGCTGGTTCAATAAGATTTACACAAGGTTTCATATTCTATATGCTTCTGATGTTGCAACTTGTATTATGCTTTCTTGTACTTAGCATTTTCCTTTTATCTAATATTATAAAGCTAAAGCTAATTCATTATCAGTTAGAAATGAAGGCTACATGCTGAGAAAGCATGATAAGTAAAATCCTAGGCAGAGGAAATTTGAAAAAGCAATTCTGAGAAAAGAATGAGCTAAAAGACAAGAACCAAAAATAGCAAAAGCATAACAGATGTCAAGGTTCTTGGGCACATCCCAGTTATCTGAACAGATCTAAATCCAGTTGGACCAACTAGAGTTGGTGTTAGCAATTTTGAGATGCATAGACTTCAACTCCCAGAATTCCCCTACCAGCTTGCTAAGGCTGAAAAATACTAAGCTAGACCAACAACTGAGGAACAATTTTTCTATTTTTTGATTCATTCTTCTACTTTGTTTTGTTTGGTGTAATGTAGCAACACTGTCTCTATGTATCTTGAATATTTTGGTATCTAGCTCAAAGCTGTATATTTTCCCCATTGTGTTCTCATTTTCATAGATTGCCCCTCACTTCCCTTCCTTATTCTTTGACTGAATTTCCTGAGGCGCAAATGAGATCAGACTAAACCAAACATTTTCTCTTTAGATATCAAAGAATAGCTTACTTTATTTCTGATGCAATGAGAGTCCAATGTCCCATCCTCCAAATAAAGTGAAAGCTATGATTTCTGAGACTTTTATTTCAAAGTACTAGCAAAATATCTTTTAGGCTCAAACCAAGAAAGGCATGGATCATTCCAGCTAAAGTTCTGTTTTCTATTTGATCACACCATATAGACAGAATCTTGCCAGAGTAAATATATACTATTTTTTCCTAAACAGATATACCCTAGGAGATTCTAGGAAGAGCTAACCTAAATCATTTCCTCTGTCTCTGATCCAGCTCTGGACTAAGTTGTCTCTATCCTTGAAATATGCTGACCTTTTTCCAGGAAAACTGCCTGCTGCACATGTTCCTTCTGTGAGTAAAATGCATTATCTCCACATTAAATAAATGAATGAATGAACGAATAAACAAACAAACAAACAAACAAATTTCCACTTTACTGTACTTGATCATATTACCTCTCTCTTCTTAGATACAATCCATTATATCATCATTATTCTCAAAACACTGAGTTTGGCCAGTTCTTTTTTTTTTTTAAAAAAACATGTATTATTTGTTAATAGATGTTATGTTGTAATGACAATTTTTGAGCTATTGTCTTTCAAAAAAATAATAATAATACAGAGGGGGACCCAAGGAATTGTATGGAATGAAAAAGGAATCAAACAGGAAATAGTTTGAGTGTTTGCTCACTAAGTTGTTTAATTGTCTTTGTGACAGTCACCATAAAAATGTAATCTTCCTTTTAGAAAAAAGAAATAAAGCCCCTGTCACACTGCACCAACGGATGCAAAGAGGATGTAAAACGGACAAAAAAGCTTGCCATCAGCTTGCCATCCGTGGCCGGTTAACCGATGTACTCACATGCCTCCATTTTGCTTCTTCTTCTATCCGTCCAGCAATTCGTTTTATGACGTTTTTATCCACTCAGAAATTTTTGAGCCTGCTCAAAACTTTTGCGCGGAAAATTATCCAATTCGTCCATTCTGCATCCGCTACGCATCCGCTACGCATCCGTTCTACATCCGTTACGTATCCGCTATATCCCGCTAGCATCCGCTGTGCTCGCGGCACTCGCATCCACTCGGAGACAGAGGCGAAGAGAACAGTGGAACAGACGCAGAAACAGATTGCAGAAAAAACGGCGGATGAAGAACGGATGCCTACGGAAACAAAGCTGTTTTTTAAATTGGACAAAAAACGTTCGCAGAGGGGAACCTACTCGGATATTAAGGATGTTACAGGATGCCTAGAGGCAGAAGTAGGGGACCTATCTCGAAATTAAGGATTGTCTACAGGATGCCTAGAGGCATGCCTAGAGGATGCCCTAGAGGTATGCAAAGGGACACCCTATACTGCCTAAACAAAGGGGAGCAAACTCGTCTGCATCTCACTTTCAGACCACAGCCCAGCTGTGCCAAGACCTCTGCAGCCTTCATCTGACCCTTTCCTCGTTCCACAGCATCCAGTCATTGTTCAATTGTGGATCGCAACACAGTCTTTTGGCAGCCACCATCCTTCTACAACAGTGCGAAGCCATTCTATAGGCTCTTGAACTCTACTAAGGAAGAAAAGGAAGCGCGGCCAAGAAGCGTCCTGGTGATCCGAAGATGATCGCGGAGAAAGAGCAGAGTACGGGCTGTACACAACATGATGGTGGAAGCTCAGGAAGAAGTACTCACCTGTGAGGCATCTCCAGAACTCATGAGGATGCACTCCACCACATTTGACGAAGCTTAGTGAAGCGTCCTGCAACCCAGTTGACCCAAGGCAAACACGAAATCCCGGCTCAGCCTGGAACTAGGGCTCAGGTGGCACTACTCTGGACCAGTGGCCTCAGGGGACTCACCTACAAGGACATGCAGTATTAACGGCTGGAGGTGGCCACACAAACACCATCAGCATTTGTGGTCGAGAAGTGGTCGCAGGCCATCTCGAAGAAATACCGCAGGGAGCTCCTCCAGTCCCCTCATGATGAAGAAAAATGGAATGCGAAGAAGTCAGAGTAACTTTCCACACCCACCGTTGGATCATAGATGGCAAGCAAGTCCCTGCAGCACCCTATACAATAAGAAAGCACCCAATCTCGGGGCTCCTACTACATTTCACTAACGGAAGGCTTCTTCAGCATCGGTCTCTTGCTATGCAGTGCGATGCTGAAGCTACAATTCATGTACATCGATCTTTCAGGCAGCGAGCTCGTGTTCAGATGCCCAGGTATACAATGACGCCAGTGACCTCAAGGAGGCTGGAAGGCAACCTCATCATGGGCTTCCCAGATCAGACCCCCTGCCACGACACGCAAAGATGTGCCCTACTTCATCATGGGGGATGACGCCTTCTACTCTCTCAGAACTACCTCATGAGCCTACACTCCAGATGCCTTCAAACCCGTGGAGAGAGGCTCTTCAAACTACAGGCTGTCCAGGGCAACAGGCGAATGGTGGAAACGCCTTCGAGCATCCTGGCAACAGGTTTCGCAGGTAGCTTCTCAACACCATGCAACAATTGCGCACGAAAGACCGTTGAGGAGCGAATCGTGGAAGCTTGCCTGCATCGCGTCCTGCAAACAATTCTCATCGACGCAGCCCGCTAACCGGCAGTGCTTGAGCAACAGAGGGCCTACGTGAGATCGATCTACAAACAGGCCTAGGACTCCAAGGATGGGGACTATGGAGCCTGTGGAATGGAGGCAGGGAGAAACCTGATAGACACTCAGGATGTGCAAGGCCCCAACAAGAGCCTCATGTGAAGGGAAGAAGCACACAACCTCCTGAGACACTGGTGCAACTCCCAGTGGGAAGCAGGAGTGGCAGACAGGATGGTAGATGATTAATAGGATGCTTCCTTCCAGCCTGTCTCCATTCAACACGGGATGAGATCGGCAGTATGTTGGTTGGGACTACAATGAACAGGGCTTTAATAAAAGTTGGTTGTGTTGACCATGTGTGGCATGATTCATTACATTATTATGTGATAATAAAAGGGCAAATAGGTGTGGCACCCAGGGAGGGTGGGACCATACGTCCCACTATGCTTGCACTGGAGGCTTATATATCCCACTGCTATCCTTACCCATCCACAAGCTATTACCATCTTGACAGCTACCCTGCCCTATCCCACTGCTACTTTAACCCATCCCATCTAAGCATGCAAAGGCTAAACCAAATACTAAAAGTTTCCAACCAAGACTTTATTTAAAAAAAAGAAATGAAGCAAGTGTAGTGAATCAAGATAAACTTTAATTGGAACAACAAGGCTGTAACAAGGAAAAATGACCAAAGTCAAGTGTCCAAATAATGTCCACAGGGTTCCTAGCCGCTACCCAGGTCTCTGGCACTCTTATTTGGGGGGGGGTGTCCACTTGGAGGTTGCCCAGTGTCTCAGGGGTGAAAGGTCCAGGTGCTGTGGAGGTCGGATGGGTGCTGGAGTGCTGGGTACTGTATCCGTCATTGGGGTATGCATGGCCCTGAGAGGACAACCAGGGGACGGATAACGGTGTTGAGAAAGCTCTCAGAAGTGGTTCAGACCCGTGAATGCTGAAGAGGTCCTTCCTTCATGCCTATGAGGTGTCAGCCCCAGACTGAGACAGATGTACGTGAGAGCGGGGGCCCCCCTTGGAAGGCTGTGGGGTGGAGGAAAGGAGTAGTGTTAGGGGAGATCTACAGTTCAGTCTGCAGGATGGTGTGATGGGACTGGGCTATGGGGTGGGCATGCGATTGGCAGGCTGGGTGGCATCGACCTGTCAATCGGTGCATCATTGGCACGTGGGTGGGCAATTGGTGCATCAGTGGAACCGGTGTGCAACGGTGTCGCCCGATGACCTCTGTGCCCTGGACTGGGAAGGGCCTGCTGTAACCTCTGGTAGCCATAGCCCTGGTCAGGTGAGGGGCTGTGGGAAGATCTTGGAATGGGAAGGGCACATCACCTGGGGGGCAGGTGGAAGGAGTCAGACCGCTGACTGGGTGGGGAGCAGGTTCCTCTGGTCCTGGAGGTTTGAAGCATCTCCATGATTCAGGTCCTTCACCACCTGGTTACTGGAGTGTCTCCATGTTCCGAGGGTCTGGTTTGACATAGGTGAGGAAGGGCTTGCAGTTGGAGGGATGAGGAGTCGGGTGCTGACCAGCTGAGAGAGGAGATCTATGCTGGTGCAGATGGTGGTCCTTAATCCCAGCAGACAGTGTGTTCTGCCCTCCTGCTATACTTGGCTCTCTGCTTTCCTGTGGAGGTGGAGCTGGGGTGGTGGTGGATTGCGGCTACGACTGTGGTGGACTCGATTGTCTCCTTTTCTCCCACCAGCACCAGGAGTCCTCCGACACGCTCGGCAACCACGGTTACAACAGCTGTCGCGGGTTCTCTTGCCATGGCACGCTCCCACAGAAACCTGCCTGGCACAGGGACGAACTCTCGGCTGGAAGATGACTTGGCTCTCAAAGCAGGCTGCCCGTGAGAGAGAAGGTAGAGCAGAGGGGGCCCCTAGTAGCTCCTACGGGATGGCGGATACTCACCCTCCAGGAAGCTGCACCTGGTCATGAGACATAGGTTCCTTCGTCTGTCCGTTAGCTTAACCATGTGCTATGCCAGAATTTTTCGGTGCGGCTTCCCATACCAGGTGTGCATTGCTTCCCAACCAGACCGAGTGGAGCAGCCTCCAAGTTGTAACCCATACTGCTCGGATTCGCCCTCATCTCACAAGCGTGGCCCCGTGCTTCCTTTTTTGGTGCTCCCTTGTACCAGCCGGTGTCCCTCTCCGCCGAGACAGATAAGTCATTCTCATCAGTCAGCCACTCCACACGTCATCCTCATGTCTCCTCTCAATTGAAGTATTGCCATCCTCTCCCGTCCCCTAGCATACGCCTCTTCCTTGCTCTTGCAGGACCAATGGGACTCCCTCAGGTGGTAGGGGGCTGCTCCTCCACACCACTCTTACCACCAAGCAGCGCAGGATCATCATCATCAATCGATCATCATCACGGATCATAATCATCCTCGCATCATGAGTCGAATCAGTCAGCAATAGCATTATCATCATCATCCATCATCATCAATCACCAATCAGCAGCAGCAGGATCGAGCAGGATCCATTGAGCAGCATGCTCTAGACATGGTGAGGTATAGCACCCAAGGGACACACCCAGCGCCTCACCATCAGCAGCGCACCACAGGCACCAGCACGCAGGACTCAGGAGCACGAGCAAGGATAGAGCACGAGCAGGATGAGCAGGACGAGCAAGACCAGGAGCACGAAGCAAATAACGAGCAAGTCCAGGAGCACGAGCAGGGGGCACCCAGCAGGCACCAGCAGGGACAGTACAGTCAGCAGCATAGTCGAGGCAGAGCCAGCCAGCAGCCACCGCCAGGAAGCAGGGGTTTTCAGCAGAAGCTCCAGCACCAGAAGAGCGGAGCCCGAGCAGCAGAAAGCCCCAGCTAGAAGCAGAATCAGGGACAGGGGGGCGGGAGGGTGGCCCCTGTCCCCTCTGGCCAGGGATGGCGGCAGTTGCTGGACTTTCGCTTCTTCCCATTGTGTTGGGGTGCTGGCTGGCAGGGAGCGCTGGCAGGGCAGCTGGCCAAGGCACCAGCTGGCAGTGAAGCCTGGCACCAAGGTTTGGCAGGAAGCCTGGCACCAAAGGATGGCAGGAAGCCTGGCAGGAGGCAAGGCAGCAAGGCACTGCACCAAGGCTGGCAGGGCAGCAAGCACCAAGGCTGGCAGGCAGACTGTCCTGGCAAGGGAGGCCTGGAAGGCAGTCTGGCAGCAAGGCTTCGCAGGAAGGCGAGAGAGCAAGCATGCACGGGCAGGCTGGAGAGGCTGGCGGCAGGTCTAGCGTTAGGAACCTGAGAGCAACCATATATGAGAGCGTCGAAGGCTGGCAGCAGGCTTCAGGCGCCGATAGCAAACGGAGGCTACAGGCGGGCAGGCAAGGACTCGATGTATCTGCAGCTTCCTCCGAATGCTGTCCACGTGCCGAGCTGTTCCTTTATTATCCAGTGTGGCTTACGCACGTTGCATTCCCCCCCGCATGCGCAATTAATGCCAGGCATCCATTCAGGCTTCCGCAGTGCATCCGCTTCATCCGCTGGTCTGCAATCCGCTTGCATTGCCGCTTCATCCGTTCCGCGCTCCGCTTGCTGCAGGCCCCCCGGAAGCCTGACGGATGTGCCATCCACTTCCATCCGCTAGGCTTCCATTCCGCATCTGCTTTCCATCCGCCCTGCGTCCTCCCCCCATCCGTGTTATCCGCTTCGGTTATGCACATTTTTGCCCCTTTTGAGAGCGGATAACAACAGATGGAACATTTTGCTTGTTTGTTGTGTCCGTTTTGCATTCGTTGGGCAGTGTGACAGGGCCTTAAGATTATGATAATCAAAAGTGGTTAAAAAAAAATGAGTGTTTTGCTGTGACCGTGCCAATAAAGTAGTCACATTCAGTCCTGTCTGCCAGTGTGGCTACTCCAATAGCAAAAGAGCAAAATATAACTGATTTCAACTGGAATTGATTGAGCTGTGTCCAGTGGAACATTTTAATAGAATATTACATCAAAATGTACCAAATGAAGATGCTCATGGAACAAACTATGGTTCTCATGCTGTTTTTTTAAAGGCTGTTGTAACATCAAATATTCTAGCATATCAATATAGTCTATGGAGATTCTCAGTCATCTAGGTCATGGTTGTCCCAAAGGTGCTTTTTTTCAATGACTTTCTGGTTCATCCAGTCAGAGCTGAAGAAGTTTCTTGGATGAGAAGAGAAATGTCTTCAAAGAAAAAGTAGAAAGTCCAGTTGCCTCTTGAAAAAAAGCACCTTTGGGATATATCAGTTTAGGTTTTCACTATCGACAAGCTGGAAGATACATGACAGTAATTGTTCTTTTTAACTTAACAGGCTCCTATTGAGCAAATAGTTGGCCCTTTGATCACTTTCTTCCAGTACATTAGCTCCCTAATTGGCAACATGCCTTCCAGTTAAGATTCTGGTTTTTGAGCAAGGTAAAAAAACAGCAAGCAATTGAAAACATGTTTCTAAGTGAGATCAGTAAGGTGACAAGGAGAAAAGCTTATTAAGAATTTTATTCTTGTTTCTTTTACAGGAAATGTATAGATGTTCTTATGGAAATCAATATTTGAAATATAGTCAAGATTTTTAATTTTCTTTGAATATACTTTAAGCTTCTCTTTGTCATTCATCATTTTAAAAATAAAGATCATTATTTCTCTATTTATTTTGAGAAGGAAAGTCTAATTACTCTTTTGTTTCTGGTATAAGGATAATCATGATCACATCTACCTTCATGAACCTCTGTTCAGCTTACCCAATAATATATTGATTAATATGCTATTTTTTATTTTTCATTAATTATTTGAAAACAATATATCAAGGTATTCATTGTCATGTTTAAAATCTTTCATGACTTGGAAAGGGATTACTTAAAAATAATTTCTCTCCAGGACTCTACCTGGATGCTCAGTGTATCATCAGCTAAAGTGTAGATACAACAAGATGGGCAGAATAGAAGTCAGAAAGGAAGGAAGAAAGGAAGCAAAGAAGGGAGGGAGGGAGGAAGGGTGGAAGGAAAGAAAGAAAGAAGGACAGACAGACAGAAAGAAAGAAAGAAAAAAGAAAGAAAGAAAGAAAGAAAAAAGAAAGAAAGAAAGAAAGAGAAGAATCAAGAAAGAAAGAAAGAGGAGGGAGGGGGGAGGAAAGAAGGAAGGAAGTTGAAGTAATTTCCTGTTAGGAGAAAGAGTGCACCCAGGGAAATGTAGTGGGAGTGGAGGGAATAAACACACAACCATCATACAGATACACTGATAGTAATATGTTGGTTAACTTCCAGTAAACAGTAAGCGAAGTCCAACAACAGTCCAAGTCATACATGGTTAAAGCAGTCATGTATTCAGTCTAGGGATAATCCAAAAATAAAATCCAATATCATTAACAGTTCAGTTAATTGACTCACAGCAATCCAAGAAGAATATGATTCAGCAACAGTCAAAGGAAAAATTCAGGAACCAAAAACAACGAAACAACAGAACATTGACCAACTAGCAGACTACCAACAATAGAACTAACAACCCAAGTTTCTGGTTCCATTTTATTGCCATTTG
The DNA here is from genome assembly GCA_004320025.1 of Laticauda laticaudata. NCBI lineage: Eukaryota > Metazoa > Chordata > Lepidosauria > Squamata > Elapidae > Laticauda > Laticauda laticaudata. The sequence goes on along the minus strand of BHFT01015891.1, from coordinate 33,814 downwards.
AGGACCCACACCCGATTACAATTTTAGGCATTTTCTTTAAAGTACAGTATTAAATGTCTTATCCTGGTTATATATTTCCCACCCAACTGTTAGGTGACTATCTTAATTCCTAACAGGAAGGAAGGAAGGAAGGAAGGAAGGAAGGAAGGAAGGAAGGAAGGAAGGAAGGAAGGAAGGAAGGAAAGTTGAAAGATGAGTTCCATCAAGAAACTCTCTTCTCCTATGGTGCCCATCCTTTTAGAACCTCATTCCTCTACAGCCCCTTCCTCTCCACAAAAAATCAGTTTGGTCCATTTCTATTTCTTGTCATGTAATTATCCAAATAGATAATTACTCAAACAATGCCTGCCTTGCAGAGACTAAATTCCAAGAACTTTTATCGAGTAAATTGGTTTGAAAAAGCAAAGAGGGGGCAAAAAGTGAGTGGAACTTAGAGTCATGTCTCCACCAGCATGTAAAATTTATAGAGAATGGAGACACTTCAGACCAGCAAATTAAATTTTAATCAATTCATTTGAAACATTTTAATAGATGACCATCTTGGAACAAATTCTAGTTTGTTTCCCATCAAAAATTAAAACAACATAAAACCTTTTAAAACAAAGGTTTATTGAGCTGTGTTTGTCAAACTGAGTGAATCATACCAGACCAATGGGTGTGTGTGAACCAAACAAGAGATGAAGTTTATGAACACAGTTTGGCAAGATGCTGTCACTTGGAGCCTGACAGAATAGAAAGACCTGCTGATTTTCAAACGTTTGGTTTTCCAGTCTTGGTACCAGTCAATCCACGTAGCAAGATTTTTGTATGAGAAATTTCTGATCTTATAGCTGTTGCTATGAATTATACTGTCATCTCAGTGTAGGAATTGTCATCTCTGAGTTGTTCTTGGCATGCAGAAACACTGACTTGACTGTTTCTTCCAACAGCTTTGGAGAGAAAGAGAGAGAGAGAGAAAGAAAGAGGGGGAGAGAGAGAGAGTGAAGTTTCAATTTAAGATGCTTATATTTGGCATGTATCAATAGATGCTACCATTACACTGTAGTAATTGCCTTGTCTCAAAGCATAAACTAAACAAGACAGGCTCGGTTATGTTTTGTTAAATTTTCTTTCTAAAACAAGAAACATTTTCTGCTTTTCCTTAGAAAAGGCAATTTGAAGAAGGCAATTTGGTGGCCGAGCTTAGGTTTTCTCTCCTTCTCATATCGTGCATGCCTTGCAGCAAGAATACTATAATTTTGAAAATTCTTTGGAATTATTATTTGAAGCTTTTTAAGCCCTGATATCAGAACAGTTCAATCCATTGAGATTGCGGGAAATAAACCAGGAAGGCAGGGGAACAGAGAAGGCCTAATATAATTTTGGATATGTTTTCTTTCCCTTTGAGAGCCGAAAAGATTAGCTAGCATTTATTTTTTAATAATTCAATTTTAAAAATGTCAGATGAGGAATCCAGCTCATGATGCCACAATGTTATATTGTCAGATCAGATGAGTGAGTAAAAATATATATAATAATTCTTGAATTATTGTATGATCTCCATTCTGGGCCCCAGAGACAATCAGTGATAGAGAACAGAGCTGGCACAATCCAGAAAGTTTAAATTACCATATAATAATTTAATTAACACCAGAATTTGGTATTGATTTTTCTCTTCCTGGTTTTACCAGTTTTCATTCATTTTTAATGAAAAACAATTTACTCCTAAGGGAAACAAACACATTTCAAGATAGTTTTCCTGAATGGAGTATGATTTCTTACACTTATTTAGTTATGATGTGATGAAGTTATATTATTATACTATTCTTTTCACTGTACAATAATTCAATACCAATTTACATTTGCCCCAACTTCTTTTTTAAAATATTTTGAATATTTTATTAGATTATAGAATAAAATACAAAAATACATTTGCCCCAACTTCTTATACATTTCCTGCTTAATCCTCAAAATGAAATTTGTGCAATAGCAATAAAGAAACAATTCAGCAAAAGCAGCAAAACCAACTTCTTCCAAAAGTAAATTCAGCTCATCTATATGTAATCACAATACATATAAAATAAATACATAACTTCCTAGAATATAGTAGAAAAACAGAAGCTTCTTTCACAGGAGGCAAGGTATACCTTTAAGAAATGAAAGACATTTTGTCACTGTACTATTATAGTTGGCCTTGAATAGCATGATGGCCTACAAGTAAAGAAACTTGTCTCCCACTCAGACAGAATTCAATCCTAAGTAGTGGTAGTCGTTTCTCTCTCAAGGTGCAAAGAGAAAATATCTGCTGTTAACGCCACAAAGGTGACAGGGAGGGCATTTGACCAGGAAACACTTGGCTTCACCCAGTCACGCTAACCCCAACCCAATCAAGAAATTACAGCATTGTAAAAAGAAAACAAAAAGTATTATAGTTAATCTTCTTGGGTGAGTCAGAATTAATTTTATTTTTCTCAGAATGGTTCAATCACCCCAATGTTTTTACAGTTAAAAAGGTGAAGCCAGAGATTTTGTTTTTGAAAACATTGAACAAAAAGCATTTTCGAAAAAGCTTAAATAATATAAAATTCATATATAAAAATATAAAACACACACACACACACATACACACACGCACACTCATTCTGGAGTCAAGCAGCACCAATATAAATGCCTTTTCAATACAGACACTGAATTAATTTAAAGAAGTGAATGAGAAAATTCAAAAACTTGATTTTTTAAAAAATTTTCTGATGCTAAACATAGATGAAAGTCCACTTTTGATCACTCTGCAACTTACAGAATTGAAATATGCATCTATTCTTCTACTTAACAGTGTCCAATTCTTGGACATGAATATATCATCTGTGAATTTCAGTTTTTGACATGCTGCATTGATTTATTTTTATTTATGTTTTAGTTCATTATCCTGTCTTCTATAGAAGCTCAGAGGTCACATAATTGGTTCTCAGTATAATGGGAGATGCTATTAACCTAAACTCACCCAGTGAGATTCCATGCCTGAGAGTAGCTTTGAACCTTGGCTTCTGCTATCTTAGACAAACACATTATCCATCATACTACTCACCTCACAGAAGACATAAGAATTAGCCCAAACTATTCTTCAGTTTAGTATCACATATAATTGAAGCATGAAGCTGTCACAGAAATACTCAATGCTGTTTTTTTCCCCTCTTCAGGTTTCCAGAAAAAGGGAGACTTCACTCATTACCAAATCCCTTTTCTCAATGGAATATAAAAATATTTTTTAAAAATAAAGTTATATTACATTAGGTCATCAGAAGGCATACATACGCCAGATAAACGTTTGTAGGGAAAAAGTATATGGATAATGGATAATAATATTCTAGGATAAAATACCAATGGTTAGATGTTTAATTAGATTAATGAATTCCAACTGTTTTAAAGTTACTCTTCAAACATGAAGGATTTTTTTTTAAATGCTTTCCTCAGATTTGTGTTTGTGATTTTTATTCCCCCCATATGAATTTAATCAAAATTATTCCAGGGCAAAAAACATTTTTAGGCATATGATTTTAGAATTGTACACCATAAATCACACTGTCAGCCTTCAAGATCTTCTACTATTGCTTTGCATCTTTCGGCTGCCATAAGTAACGGGGGGAAGGGGAGGTAGGGATAAGTCTGGGTGAAGTGGAGTGTTACATTCTTCTGTGTAGTGTAAATGGGGGGGGGAAAACATACAATAGAAGTTCAGGTTATTCTTATCTTCGCCTTAGCGTTCTTTCTCCTGTGCCGAACTGGCAAACCCGTTATCAAGAGTACGCAAGGTCACGCGGACAGACGGCCCACCACCACCTGAAGATGCCACCACATGATCATTTTATTCACAACTTCTAATTAGGAATGTTTCATCTGAACTATTGGGCTGGTTGGGAACCACTCTCCCATCACTTTGTAATATGTGGAATTGCGCGCTTGACTTTCTCAGATTCAGAATTTCTTTGGTGCTTACCACTTTCACTTCTAGTAAAAGATATCTTTTCTCTTAAATTTAAAGTAGTCTTGAGTCATTTATTTCTCTGGATTTTGAATAGACTCCCTGACACACCACTATCCTTCTCGGATTGTTGCTTTTCAAAGTGGTTTAACTGTTCTATAATGTAAAAATTGGTGTTGCTCCTAGACGTACACTTTCTGATTGGGCCCAGTAATAGTAGAAGTGGACTTGGTTCATAGAAACCAATCCAAAGGAGCCTGCTGGAAAGGACGCAAATTCAATGAGAATATATCATTAGGCTGAAGCACGCAGGCCAGCCTGATATAAAAGGCTAGCCTTGTGCAGCCAAAGTGTTACCTATTCTGAACTTGTAGTAGATTTGAATAAAGCCATATTTGTTGTTGAAAACGGGTTCTACCTCTATGTGTTTTTCGAACAAACACTGTGCAACGAAGGTGGGATCAATCCTGAACGCCGAAAGACCTGCACGCGGTGATCAAGAAGCCAATGCCAGCCAGAGATGTCTGGAAACAACGCGACCGCCCGCACCCTTCAATCTCTACCGAAGAAGTTTGGGAGTCATACACAGCATCGCTTCCAAATGTACTCTGGAGAGCCAATGCAATGAAGACATCTCAGAGCAACGAAGCGAGCTGTATATCCTCACCCCATTGTGGACCAACGGGTGTTGCAAATGGCAAAAACCCTTGCGAAGCCCGCAGACGTTAAGAACTAACGATGGCACTAACTACAAAGCATCCTCAAAGCACACTACGCTCCGGTGGTGTCAAATCTAATAAAGCGGCATGAGTTCTACGCAGAGACCAGCGAGAAAGATGTGAGACCGTCGACCGATTCCGTGGCCTGCTCTAAGACAAAATAGGGGCGAGTGTCGTGACTTCCTGAATATCGACGAAGCGACTGACGGGATCGCGTGGTGTTGGCTTATAGACACTACCGGCACAAAGTAATACTAAACAAGCCCAACATTCACTGTGACCAAAGCAATCGCGGAAGCCATGGGCCACCGAAGCTACAAAGAAATCGCGGTCCAATGAACGAAAATGAACACAAATGGCAAGAAGAAACAACCCCAGTCTAGAGAAAGAAACGCAGCCGACCACCACCACCCACTTCGAAGAGTCGAGAGAGGAAACCGAATCGGAGCGAGGAGACGACGAGGTTCCACCGTATTCTCCGCAAATAAACAAAGAAGCGCAAAAAGAAGAAGGAGTAATTCGCCGGATCCTCGCCGGGAATGCGCTGCTGCGGAGGGAAACCAGTGCCCGAAGCCGAATGCGATTTCTCGATTGCATATCTGTAGGTACTGCAAACGTCAGGCACTCGAAAAAGTCTCAGCAGAAACAGAACAAGCTACAGCCCCATGAGAGCAAATTCCCCCAACACGAGCGAGCCTAAAACCGATCTGTGATATGAAAGTGGCAACAAAGCAAACGACCAATACACACCAAACCGTCACGTAACAGAAAGCTCTCGACGGCATAGAAGGTTAAAGTGACTGTACAACGATCCGAAAGGAAGCTCTGTAAGATGGAAGTGGAGCGTCGGTCCTTACCTTTCGATGGTGTCTTGGGATACATTAAAGAAACTGAGTCCCGACATCAAATCCAGACAATTTGTCAAAACAGACCTTTCTTGACTCTCAGAAGGGACTAATCAGGGAAACCCCGAATCCCGTAGGTTTGGCATGGACCAATTTTTGCGAGTCACCTGTCAAGCGAAGCAATCGCTAAGAGACTGCCGCCTAACCATAGTCGACCGAAGACTCAGACCGAGTCAACCCTGGGCATGCGAATTCGGGTTGCCGTCACGCTATACTGGCCATCGTGCCTATTTGGCACGCTGGGAGTCGATCGAGTGACGTTGAAGCAAGCACCGGTTCGGTGGAAGATGGACCTCATCCGCGAATTCCAAGATGTGTTTTGCGGTGACTACTGAGGATAAAGTTATCAGGAGGAAATCCCCAATTTCTTTTTAAGCCCTAGATCCCCAAATAGCCCAAGGTAAGATTACAAAGCCTAAGGCGGTTCCCTTTGCGCCTAAAGGCAAAGATAGAGTGAACAACTCGACAAGCTATTAGGCCTCAGGGGGTGTTGGAACCTGTGGACCCATGCCAAATCGGAAAACGCCTGATTGTTAACCCATAAACCGATGGGTCCATTAGAATCTTCTGTGACTATAAAAGCTTACCCTGAACCACGCTTTACCAACCAATAGGCGCATACCGCGGTGCATAGTCCAACATTCTGCTTCACCTCCCTTGGGTCAAGGGGCAATAGTGCTTTTGCTTAAACTGGGACTTGAGTGGCACAACCCCTAGCATTCAGAATCTCCCAGTGGACCCAGAAACAGCAGAAGCACAAACTTATAGTCACAACAACAAGGGCGCATTCAAATGCCACCGACTCCCATTGGAGCGTAAGCTGTCTATGGCACGGGCGTTTTCCAAATGTTTGACTGGAACGTCTCCTTAATGGCCATACAGGGCAGTCTATTCCCATATTTCTGATGACGTCCTAATCTCCGGCCGAGGAGATGAGATCTCAAATTAAGAAAAAGACTCAAGACGTCAAGTACTTATACAAAACTTTATGGAATTCGGCTTCGACGTGTAGAAGAAGCAGAAAATGCACAATGCTGCCTAATGAAAAAAAACGTTGAATTCTTGGGCTACTCAATAGACTGGGGAGCATCCCACCCCACAGATTAAAAAAAAATAAGGCAATCTAGAATCACCTTGATAAGCGAGGAAACAAAAGGAATGCAAGCCTTTTATAGGACTTATTAATGATTTTAATCATGTATCATTCTGCCAAACAAAGGCCACTATAGCTGAACCGTTCTAGCATTGCCTTCTTTATAGATAAACACAGGGCAAACTGGACATGCATGACGCGTAGCAAAGAAAGGAATGCTTTCCAAAATATTAAAAGTTGCTAAACGTCAACAAACCATTCTTATTCCAATGTAGCAACACATGCTACTTTAAGAGTTTGACCCTGCGATGCTTCAGCCATTTGGAGTAGGTGCCTGTCCTGAGCCACCAACTTCCTGATGGCAGAAAGCCCGTCGCAGATTTTCTAGGACTCCCTGTCAAAGACTGAAGCGAAATACAAATCAACTGGACAGGGTAAGCCTAGCAACTAGTCGCTGGAGTAAAACGCTTCCCACGAATGATCTGTACGCGGCGGGTTTTCCATAATTATAGACGGATCACAAACCACTGATGGAATTTTGGCGGGAAACAAGCCGCACGCCTAACATACTGCCACCAAGAATGTACTTAGATGGGTCAGAGTTTTCTTGGCAGCCTATTCCGTATGTACTTCTGGACAGCATCGGGCCAGGAAACAAATTTCCCATGCGGATGCTTTTGAGCAGATGCACCCTTACCAACCACTGATGAAGTACCCGGCACCGGAACGACATCGCTGCAATAGAGACTGTCTGCCCATCTCACCCATCTTGCCCTATGAGTCGCAAGAGCCACCGCTAAAGGACTCGTTGACTATGGGCCCGGTTCGTTTCTGGCTGGGTAGGTAAAGACTGGCCGGTAGGACCCAAAAAACTGAAACTTTTAAACCTTTCCGCGCAGACAGACTAAACTTTCTATTCCAAAAGGGGTGTCTTTTGGTGGCGGAGGATCAGTGTTCATGCCCAACCAAGTTTGCAGCCGCAGTGCGATACTAGGGTATCTCATGAAGGTCACCCTGGCAATGTGTAAGATGAACAAGCTGGCCAGGAGCTATGTGTGGTAAGGCCAGGAATTGTAGGACATAGAGATTGGTGAACTTCTTGCCATAATGCCAGGCAATACAGACCCTTCCCCTCCAAAAGCACCCATCAGGATCTGGGAGATCCCCTAGGCGACATGGTCTAGAATTCTATATAGACTTCACGGGGGTACCCCCCCCCCCTAAACCGAAGGGCATACCTTTTCTGGTTGTCGTTGATGCCTACTCAAATTGGCATTTGAAGTAAAAATCATTTGCCATCCAACGAACAAACAGAAACGCGTAATAAAGAAATTAGATGACCTTTTCACCACCCCACGGTTCTACGCGACTCTTGTCTTCGGACAATGGACACAACTAACAAGCTTGAAATATCCGACAATACCCTAGCCGTCCCTAAGGTATCAACATGCCCTAAACCGCGCCGGCCCCATCTCGGCTGCAAAACGCAGAGCCTGAGAAATGGTCCGGTTTACAAAAAGACAGGGCTAGAAAGAAATGGACACAGGAGAGTCCAACGAAAAAGTAAACCGTTTACTCACACTCAGGCACATAACGCCCGAGTACAAATAACTACAAGTCCCCAGCGAATTATTATGGGGCGAAAAGTTACGATCACAACCTTGACAGACTACACCCAAATTTCTACCCCAGATAAAACCCCCCGATTCCTACCAACAAGGTTAGAGCAATTCGCAAAATAGGCGACCTTGTATCACGCAAAAGGAACTTCACACGTTGAACCCCGGTATGCTGGGTACCAGGACAAATTACCCAAGTATCAGGGCCCCAAATGCTACCGTTTAACGGTAGACGATGGCAGGGAGTGTGAAGCGCCACATAGGACCAGCTTCGATCCCGAATTAATAGGGACCCACCGAACACAACCAGTCCCGACAACACGACAAATCACAAACCAGGTGGGGGGGAAAGGCGAGAAGTTAATAAAAGAACCATTTAAACCAAAACAAACGAATTGACCAAGCAATAAGAAGCAAATAAAAGCTCACTGTTTTGAGAGGCTTGCTGGGAAGAGCCATCGGAGGGGCCAGCCAGGCCAGCATCAACCTGCCCCAATGGAAACGGGGTGGGTGAGCTGACAAAACCGCCGGCGCTACAGCACGACTCAGGCGGCGGTAAAAATGGCTGACTTACCCTTCCAGACAGGTTCAGAGCGCAAGTATCGAAGACCGAGCAGGCCCATCCGACACCCGTCGAAGTCTTCACAGAATGAACCGCGCAAGTCTAAATCAAGTTCGCGAGAAGCCCCACCTACCTGGTGACTATGTTAACTACGTAGGACTGAACTAAGAGGGGCGGGGTGTTCTATATGTAAATTGGTTGACTCCTAGGGACTACACTTCTATTGGCCCAGGAAAAAAGAAGTGGATTGGTTCATAGGAACCAATCCAAGGAGCTGCTGAAAAGGCGGACAAATTCAAGAAATGTCATAGGCTTGAAAAGGCAGACAGGCCACCAGCCTGTTTATAAAAGGCTGCCTCGGCTGCAGCCAAGTGTTCCTATCTATTCTGACTGTTGTTTGAATAAAGCCTTTTGTTGTTGGAACCCGGTCTACCTCATGTGTTTTCCGAACAAAACATTAACACTTAAACTGAACAAACCCCGTGTGTGTGTGTGGGGGGGGTTGTTTATCAGTACAGTATCTGCAGTTATGTTAGCTGTTATATCAGCTGAAAACCTTCAGAAAAAGAATGGTGAAAGCATCTGTTTCTGGGAGAACAATTTCCTTTTGCAGCTTTAATCCTTCCATTGATATTCCTATCATACTGTAAGAAAACCAGCTGTTAAAATTATATTCCTGCTATTGGATGTGCTAAGATGTGTGATTCTCCAGAATTTCAGGAAAGGTGTTTCCCCAGTCTTATTTTCTAATAATAAATTTAAACTCGGGCCCTTTTATACATTGTACTTTGAATATTGCCATTTTCTCTGAACTGCAAGATATTTCTTATTCTTGCTGCATTTTTTACATCACTGCTGGAGAGAAAACATATCTAGTACACATAGAACATATATTGTGCTTCACTTTTTAAATAGTCACATTTTTAATTACTACACTTTGTATGTGTTCTTCTCTGTGTTTGTAAATACACTTTTCTATCTGTGTGATATGAAACTAAACAGTCAACTATTTATATCTGCAATTTTCCCATCACATTGATTTTACTTTTCCCCACTCATATTATTAGGATGTATGTAAATACTGATGAAATATACTTAAGAACTTCACTAAGTAGGGCTTAATTCCTCATGATTTCATGGATGTATCCAGACAGGTAATATGGAAGATGTTTGCTACTGCCTTCTTTAAGACTTTTTTGTTAAATTTCCTAGGTTACATACAGCCTTCAATTCTGATCCTCTTATAGCCAAGCATGGGGTGGGGGGGGAGGGAGGGAAAGAGAAGGGAGGGTAAGGCAGGTAGGCAGGCAGGCAGGCATAAGGGCACTTACATGATTTCATGTTAGTTTCCCAGTTTGTAGCCTGATTCATTAATCACTGCATCAAACTGCTGAAGTTACAATTGCAGCTTTTATAAGATCAACCAAGGTTGAATAGGTGTTGCCTTTTGGCATGATTTGGCATGCATTGATAAAAGTCCACAAAAATACATATTTCATTGTTTTCAGGTATAATTGTTTTTGTGCTGTGCTTGATTGATATCAATATACTTGTAAAATGAGGCACATGAATAGGAACAATCTCATCAAAAAATTTCTGCAATTTATGGTCATGTACACATGATTCTTAGCAATTCTTTGCTAAGAAGGATTTAAAAACATATTTTCATTACCCTCTATTGAGAATGTTCTTGGACATAGATTAGAAAGATGAGCCAAACTATTCATATAAATTTATCAATAAAATATAATAAAGAATATATACATATATATATATATGTTTTTTATTTTTTTAAGCTCTCGCGGGTACTTACATTTGTGCTGTTTAGCTTCCTTCGGGTATTATCCCACGTCATTGTAGTTCTGTTAAAGTGTAGCAACGTTTCAGCAGAAATCATCATCTGCCATCATCAGGCCTTCTGTGTGGATGTGTGTCTCAACATTTCTCTGTTTCAAATTTGAGGAACTGGGTCTATTCTGATTGGCTATAGCCTTGGGTCCCCGTTTTTGTGCATTGACTTGGAGTTTGATTGGTGTTTCCTGGTTTCTTTCTGTCTGTTTTGTGGCTTTGATGGCTGCGCACATCTGTCTTGTGTTGGAGGCTTTCATATGGCAGCTTGGCTCCATGTGAAAGGACGGACCATGCTATTCATCAGCAAGCTGCTATTCATTAGCAAGCGGGTTTTCACTGGGTTGCCTTGGTGGGGGGGGTGTTTGAGTGGAGCTAAATCAGAGGGAGTCTGTTTGTGGCCCAGGTGTTTGCCTGGCTTGTGGTGTGGAGATTTTCTATTTGAGGTAGTGCATGGCTTCTAAATGATTGACAGTCTGGTGGAATCATCTCTTCTATTCATGCTTTCAGGTCTTTTTTCAATCTCTATGGCTTCTCTGATGATCTGTGGGCTGAGGTTTCTGATAGGCTAGGTTTTACGTGACAATTGAAGTTGATGTTGTGAGCTGTGGTTTCATCGTGTTCTGACAGTCGAGGAGGATGTGTTCCATTTTTTCTTACTGCATTTTGTGTTCATCTAGGGGTATATTATTCTTCTACTTGGTCTGTCCAATTAGTGGCTGGGCATGATGTACAGGGAAGGGTTCGTATATGCCTTGGTTTTCCAAGGTCAATTTGTCTTTGGGGTTCTCAGGATGGCTGCTAATTTTTTTGTCTGTTTTGAAGGCAGTCTTGATGTATCCTGTTAGATAATCTTACTGATTTATCTGTAGTACCCCTCTTATGTAGGGCAAGACAGCGTTCCATAGTCTGTTCACCAGCTTGATCCACAAAAAACACTAAGGACATCACAGAAGACCTAGAAGGACCGAACAGACCTATGGAACCGCTGTCTTGCCCTACATAAGAGGTACTACTGATAATCAGTAAGATACATACACAGGCATCACCATCAAGACTAGCCTTCAAAAGCAGACAAAGAAATAGAAGAGAAAACAGAGGAAACTGTGAGACACACATCCACACAAGAAGCCTGATGATGGCAGATGAGAATTCTGTTGAAACGTTGCAGCACTTTAATAGAAACTACAATGACGTGGGATAATACCCGAAGGAAGCTAAACAACACAAAATGTAAGACCGACTACCGCGAGAGGCTTAAAAAAAAATAATATATATATATATATATATATATATGGATTTTAGTCTGGAGACAGTCAACTTTTTCTTGGGTGTTGTTGATGATGATAATAACCATGATGATTTTACAGAATGTTTTAAATGCATTAATATAAATAATAGAGGAGGTAGGGAAGAATGAGCTTTAAATTAAATACAGTGTTTTGTATTTCCTTTTACCATTAAAATTTCTAGCATTTTGACTGTGCTGCATGAATGCTAAAATGCACAAAGAAATTTAATACAGGTGACCTTCAGAAGCTTCTGTACACTCTTTATCTCATGGAAAAAGCAATCTGGATAGTTCTGTGTGTACATTTGGATTAAACTGTACTGGGGTACAAATGAAATTTGACCTAAGGAGAACAAAAAATCAGTTCGCATTTGTTTGCCAGAGGACACAAAACAGCCTACTGTGTGAAACTGCCAGTATTCAGAGAATGCTTCAGGCACCCTTTAAGCTTCCACTATCATTTGTCTCTGCTTCCCCCTTTTTCTCCTTTTTTTTAGTTTACATTTTTTATAATGCACAATGTAGCTGTTATTTATGCCTTTAAACACAGCCAGTTAACTTGCTAACCCAACTTGAGTTTGTAGAACAATCCAGAATTACACAAACAAAAGACCACAAAAGTGAAAGAAAGATGAGAAGCATTTCTGTGATCCTTCATCTCATTGCTAGATTGTTCTGAACTTCATGTTTTCTGTCTTACACTAGCAAATTACAAAAGAAAAATACATTTCGTTACATTGATGGACTGGGAGGTAGACCTCTTTTCTGCCTTTCCAACCTCTTAGTCCAAAACCAGTTTCTTCTATCCATCTGCAGAAATCCTGAATCTTGTTTGATCCATAGGCCTTGGTATGTACTTGGTATGTATACATAAAAAGTGAAATACCACTCACACATCATGACAAAATCTCCAGAACCATAAAGCCTACAAACTTGAAATTTGGCACATTTGGTTTGTTCCTCTTGGCTTCTAGGTGCTCATTAAGAAATGATTTTTCAAAATGACTATCAGAGCATTAGTATTTTGTATATTATTATTAACACATTCTGTTGCTAAGGAGTTCTACTCCCCCTCCCCACCTGAAAAAAAATCTGTTCCAAATGCAAAACACAAGCAGAGGAGAGGAGTTTCAATTTTAGCTTTACAGCAGCAAGCAGCTTTAGTATAAAACACTTGAGTAAGCCATGCCCAGGCTCCTCGATGTCTCCTTGCTCACACAGCAAATACTGTTTCAGTTTCCAAAAAGCTCTCTATCTCTCAACTCTCTCACATACTAACAGGACGCTAGCCAGATGAATACTAATGGATGCTGGTAGGCAGAGGCAGAATTTTTTCCCTTATTTCTCCCCGAAAAGCCCGACCACATAATTTCATAGCAAAGCATGTGTATCAAGCTAGTAAGTAGATATTGATTCACAAATTTTAATTTTGCTGACAGCATGTAATATTTATTTCATAATTTCCCTAATTCCTGGAACAAATCATTTCAGAGTTTTCACTCAAGATGCAAATAATCAGAGTTGATATTCTGGGCACATTATGGCATGACCCAATTCTACAATGTTGGCAAAGGATAAGGAATAAGATATAAAAAAGAATAAGGATAAGAATAATAGTAGTAAAAATAATCAATCAATCAAAATGTAATCCTATTTTAAATCTCTCCAACATTTGACAGAATGAATTCTAGAAATTATGATCTGATGTGTACTATAGGACATTTATAGGACATCTGATGTGTATTATAGGACATTTCATCAGTTAGCACTCTGGTTTGTGGTACATTTTAAAAATAGGCGATGGAATGTGGTGAAATTATTTCTGCTTTGATCACTGATAATCTGAGTGCCTTCTATTAACTCAACCAGGGAGTTCATTTTTAAATTTGGCAAAAGGTTTCCTTAAAATTTCTCTGCTTCCTTTTAATTACTATATTCACTGTCTCATTACCGTTCTTTCTTCTAATGTTGTGCTCTTCAGCTGTGTCCAATGCTATACTTGAGCAGCTGCTGTTTTCTATTAAAAATATATGAGATTAAAACAATTTCTGGCATCTCTTTGCACCAGAAATGCCCAAAATACCTTCTCAAGAATAACTATTTCCTGCCTCCCATGAAAATGACTTCTTGTGAGCATTCCTACATTTTACTGAAAAAGAAGACAAGAATAATATTATTTATACAATTTATATTATAGATGTAAAACATGTATGAATTGTAATCCTTAGCTTATTACCATATGTATAGACACAACAGTGAGAAACCAATTAAGTATTTAAGCAGCCAATGAAATATTGGGGGTTTTCTTTTATTTTTGTTTCGAGAGAATGAAAAGTAAAATATGTTTCAATCACATAAGATTAAATGAAAGATAAGTTCTTCTTGGAATAGGCTATTTCATCTCAAAAATGAAAATGCTATATTTTTTTTACAGAATATGGGAAATGGTCTCTAAAGGTCTTACATTAATTATAATGCTTTAGTAAGGACCAATTAATTAATGGTTAAGATATTGTTCTAAAGAGATATAGTTATAAAACATTGGCAGCTGGCTCCTCATATATATCATGTCATCACGGCATATGATATATTGGGACTTTTTCCTCCTTTGCTAAACTGGGAATGGCCAGCATGTGAAGCATCTGGCCTGACATAAATTTTAGTGTAATTTTCTAACATTTCAAGGTTACCAATCACATCAGTGGAACATTGCACCATTAATTTCTGGTTAATCAAAGATTAAGCAACAATTTAAAGATCTCTCATTCAGATAGTCTTGGCTGGCTGGCACTTGATGGCAGTTCATTGTAATATTTTGTCTTTGTATATGACTTTTTTTTTTTGCTTGCCTTTTTGAATTGGTATTCTATGATGTGGTTGTAGAGAAGCACATATACCCTCTGCCTCATCTCTCAAGAATGCTAGTTTATGAAAACCATTTGAGGCTGATATGGATAGTTAATCTGATATGAACTGACCATTTATTCCAATTTTAAATTATTTTTCAATTTTTAAAAAAAGTAATTCAGGATATCTATTTTTATTAACTTGATTCCACCCCCCCATTTTTGGCTTTCTCCAGTTTAACGTCACCATATCCATTTGAACATGATTTTTCATATATTTTAAATGGTCTGCATTCATATTAGTAACCAAACTGCACATTTTTCTTCTAATTCCAACTGCTTAATTTAAACAAATTTCTGTCACTTTTTTTGTAAAGATAACATGGTGATCTCTGTTATCATAACATAAAGAGAGGTGATATAAAAAGTTTGGATGAGCCAAGTGAGTTCCCGATCACATTTAGGCTTAAATTCAGTCAGAAATAGATCTAAACAATCTGCACTCTTCAAGATTGTCTCTAATGAACTGTCACCAGCCTCTCAATAACTTTGCTCAATTGGCACAAGATTGTTTACTGTGTGTATACAGGAAGGAACTTTTCACCCTTCAATGAGAAAAGTCAAGTTAAAATGCTAAGAACAAACTTGAAAGTTCTATTGGAACATTTGCTGCATTATTTTTTTTTTCTCCAAGATAATTCTTTCCTCCTGTTTGAAAGGATATCAATTATGCAACCTTAGGATTTGTGAATTGCTTTTTTTCCTTTTGGGTGAAAAATAATCTGGTGCTCACTTTATAGGAATCAGACCTTCTTTTAGAAAGAAAAGTTTTGTTATTCTCCCTTGAAATCTTAATCCATCAACAATTATTAAGAAATCAGTCAATTGTCTGAAGACAGTTATAAAAGGCTGCTTCAAGAAGCCTCATTCATTACCTTTCACACGAGATGTACTTCAAAGTGAATTAATTACATATTGAAATTTATTGATGCTGCTTAGCAATATGTATTTGTAATTTTGTCTGAAGTGGTGAGGCTTATTGCTAAAATGTCAGCTGTTTCATCATTAAAAATTCACTAATTTTCTGTATCTCATATGTTAAAGCCAAGAAGGGACTCTAATCTGTGAATCTTTTATGATCCCTTGCATATCAAGCATTAGCTAATATAATCATATTCTGAATATTTTTCAGTGCTCCATAGGGTACATTTAAGTAAAAAAAATCATTATGTTTCCTCAAGACACCCTATTGATAAGAATGGTGCATTGTGATAAATAATAAATATAACAGTTCAAAAGGATTTAAATACAAATTAATAACATTCTCTTATATCTCTATTCCTTCTTTGGTTTTTGCCTAATTCTTTTGGAAAGGAACATTATCACATTTATCTGAAATCACAGAACTTTACCAAAAAAAACAACAACCCCCCACCAGATGAGTGATTTGTGCTATCAAGTCCATATGACACAAAGAGATAGTTATTCTCCAACACTGAATTGGACAACTTGCTGTGGCCAACTTGCTGTGAGAAAACTCACTGTGGGACAATTCAACAATTCATTGTTGAATTATTTTGATTTTTGTCATTCACAATTTATTTTGTTCCTCCTTTTGCATCCTTCCAGTGTTCACAACTTTTGGAGGCACATTGTTTCTTTGATTAATTGTTCTAACAGTCAGGAAATTTATCCTTAGTTCTTAGTTCTAGGTTGCTTTTCTCCTTGATTAGTTTCCACTCATTGCTTCTTGTCCTGTCCTCAGGTGCATTGGAGAATAGCTTGATTTCCTCTTCTTTGTGGCAACCCCTGAGATACTGGAACGCTGCTGTCATGTCACTCCTAATCTTTCTTTTCATTAAACTAGACATACCCAATTCATGCATCTGTTCTTTATATGTTTTAGCCTCCAATCCCCTAATCATCTTTGTTGCTTTTCTCTGCACTCTCTCAACATCTTTTTTATATTGTGGCAACCAAAACTGGATGCAGTATTCCAAGTGTGGCACTATAAAGTGGTATCAATATTTCATTGGTCCTGGTTACATGTAGCTGATCAATAATTAAGACAGACAATAGCTGAGATATTTTTGTGAGAATAAATTCTGTGATATTATACAACTTGATGCTCATTTTTGTGATAATGTTAAATTAATATGTGATGTTAGTAAACCCAGTGCAAATGTACCTCATCTTACTGTTTTTGATTGGAAAAGACCTCTAATTAGATGAGATCTGGTCATAAACCAGATATGTTATTTATCAAGGTTGCATTACAGTGCTTTCTTTCTTCATATGGCAGTTCAGTTTCATTCATGCTCGCTCTCCATACTGTCAGTTATTCAGTGGTTGCTCTACATGTTTTTTTTTTCTTTTCTCATTATCCTACATAACTTCTTTCTGATTACTTTATAGGTCTCTCAATATTTTTCTCTTCTCACAGCCTATAGTATAATTACCAAGCAATCTAAGTTCCTATAAAATGGGATAATATAACAAAATTAGAAATGTCAAGCATCACAATAATATCACAAGAAAGCAATACAAAGAAATATTACAACATGATTATTGCATCCAGTGTTTGGTGTAATATTACTTGATTTTTCTCGGACAACAAATCAGTTGCATATAATGAAAACAATTACAGAGTTGAAGATTTATGGATTAAAACTTCATGAATTCATAAATACTAATTTCTAAGTCAGTTAATGTGTCTGCATTTTAATATATGGAGGATTTAAGCTATTCCCTTTTCAATTAAAGATACACAGATAATGAAACAGCTGCTCTAGCACGGAGACCTCATACAATCAAAAAGGGAAAACGTCTCTGCTTCCTCATGCATAAAAATAGAGTGAAGATTTATTAGATTTAAAAATTAAAAGGAAAATTGATATTAAGATGCTCTGGGAATAGATATGAGCATTTGATTTCCGTTTTAAGATCTCTATTAGCTTGCAGCATTTCTGCAGCAACACATGAAACTTACTCATCAACACCTCTGTGTGTTTCTGTTTGTGTGTATGGTTATCTAACAGAAAATATGTCTTGGAGGCATAGGTTTCATACTAATTCATTACACTGTGGATTAAATGATTCATCAGGGAAAGGATCAGCCAGGTTTTTTTTAAAATAACACCAAATAAATTCTGCAATTTCATAGTTTCATTAGCATTTCTAGTTTCTTCCTTATACAGTGCTATTTTAAGGGAACCACTTACATCTGATCATCTGACATCAGATGACACCATCTGACATCCAATTATTCATTTTACCTAAAATCATAACCACTGTCTTAAATCCATCCATGTATTCTTTTCACAAAATATTTTATCCCCTAACAAAAAATCAAGGTAAACCTCAATCTGCAAATAAATGATCTGCATATAAATGATCTTGTGATGACCCAAGGTGAGATACAAAACAAACACAGTCACAGAAAACAGGTGAAGCCCCTTTTATTCCTTCACTTTGCTTCCAAGCTCCAAATATCCTTGACGGAAGACAAAAAAAAACCCTCCCACACAGTTACACAAAGTTACTCCCACACAGTTACACAAATCAGGCAAGATAAGGGCTGGAGGGTGTCTACAGATAACACACACTGGGAAAGATGCCAAACTCAGATAGGAATTATAAGCTAGAGATATTTACACACTTTGTTTCCAGCATTTGCCAGTACGCAGGTCCATACTTTTATTCAGTTGTCACAGCTGCAGCCCATAAAGAGGATCAAGGTCCTCTCCTCCTGAGTAGACCACATATCTCCCTTATCCTCTCCTCCCTGCATGCCCTAGGATGGATAGGGGATGGGCCTTGATCCTCCTCTGACTGCTCAGCTGGCTCTGCCCTTCCCCACCTCCTCCACAACCTCTGGAGCCACACTTCCACTCCCTATCGGCTGTTCCTCCTCTCTCTCAGAATCAGTCTCTACCAGGGGCATGATACCTCTTATTTCCAGTTTCCAAATTACCACGTCCATTGGAGTACAATTACTTTTCCATTTTTGCACATCTTTTATGATCTATGAGCTCTGAAAAGTGAACACATAATATATCCATCTTGTCTGCACACATTCTGAGACAGTGAGATACATATGCAAATATGGACTTCAATCCCTTGCAGCATGAAACTGTGGATAATAAAACTATAAATAATGAAACTGAGTCTCTGGGAAATGGGATGGATAGAGTTAAAGGCCCGGTCCCATTGCACTTACGGATGCAAAGATGATGTAAAACGTTAAAAAAAGCTTGCCATCCATTGGAAAACGCTATTCATCCATTGTGTACTCACTGCATACGTGTACATGAACGTTAGTTTTCATGACGCTCTATCGCATGCGAGCAATGCCTCCACCCTCCGCGATTCTCCATCCTGCCACCACAGAGTTTTGAGCTGCACAAAACTTTTGAATGGATGAACTTTCCGCCGCCGTACTGATGTAATCCACGACATGTACGGGCAACAAATGTTTCTATGTCCATTATCATCCATTAAACATCCGCTGATCCTCTCTGCCATCCTCTGGCGCATCCCCTCAACTCACATCCGCTGCAGCTGAAATGGAAAGAGGGAGAACAAAAGTACATGGGAACGTCTACACAGCATTGTAGCACGGAAATAGACGGAAAAGTTTGTATCTGGGAAAACATCTTTATGTTTATTCTCATATTTAGCTGGTCTCAGTATTGTCTAGAGTATGTAAAAGGACACGTACGCGACAACCAATATTTTCTATAAAAAGGGGGAG
Organism: Laticauda laticaudata; assembly: GCA_004320025.1. NCBI lineage: Eukaryota > Metazoa > Chordata > Lepidosauria > Squamata > Elapidae > Laticauda > Laticauda laticaudata. The sequence continues at coordinate 14,220 of BHFT01015891.1, read as the reverse complement.
AAAATCATCTGGATCCACTGGATGGTGGACCATACAGTCCCACTATGGTTGCACTGGAGGTTTATCTATCCCAAAACTATTCTTATCTATCCACAAGCATGCAAAGGCTTAACCATTTTTTTCAAAGTTTTCACCAACACTTTATCAACGTAAACAAATGAACCAAGTAAACTAAGTGTCTTAAGCAAAGATAATCTTATTAAACAAGTCACAACATCAACTCCCTAAGACTATTCTGAGTTACTCTGAGTCATGTCCATGGTTCTCAGCTGTTGAAGCGGCAAGTAACTGTGGATGTGGCTGTGGCTTGAGTGCTGGTCTGAGGCGCCATTCGGATGCTTGGCCCCGAGGGTACAACAGGTTAGTGGGTGTGTTCAGGGAAGCTATCCAAAGAGCTGACTCAGTCCATGAGGTTTGAGAGGCCCTTCATCAAGGACTTGAGAATGTCAGGCCCAATATTGATAACAGATTTGTCCGTTGACAGACTTGGCTGTGGGGTGGAGGAGGAGGTAGTGTAGTGGGGGTGTCTGTCTGCAGCTGGGTGAGAACTGGAGTCTGTGGTGTCCATGAACCTGGGCCTGGACGAGGGAAGTTCTGCTTGTGCTGTGGTACGTCTGTAAGTCCTGGTAGTCGTAGCCTTGGTAGGTGAGGGGCTGTTGAAAGCCGTGGAAGGGCTCTGACATCGCCTGGGGTGGAGGAGCAGACCTGGACTGGGTAAGAGCAGCTTCAGCTGGGCCTGAGGGTTGTGCGAAGAAGTACTCCGATCTTCTGCTTCATCACTTGGTACTCGGCCTCAGGCAGGTCCCTCAGGGTCTGGCTTGACATACTTGATGAAGGTGTTCCGCCCCGAGGATGCTCTGTCAGATTGACCAGCTGAGAGAGAAGAGTTCTGTGCTGGTCCCTGATCTCCAACAGGAACTGTGGTCCTGGCCCTCCAGTCTGCCTCTCTGTCTGCATCTCTGGAGCTGGGGGTGGAGGTTGGGTTGGCCTCTGGTGGCTGCTGCTTCTTCCTCATTTGTGACAGCAGGGCGTCATCCTCCACGCGGATCCTCCAAGTCCGCCGGCATGGGGAGTGCAAGCTGTCGAGGAGGGTCTCTGTCTGTGGGGCCCTCTGAGACACTGCCTGGACAGGGTTGCTGACTCCTGCTGGAAAAGGACTGGCTAACTGTGGGCTATCTGAGGGAGAGGGTGTTAGAGGGCTGCTCCTCGGTGGCGGATCTCACCCTCCAGGAAACTGCACTTGGCCATGATGTATATCTCCCGGTCAATGAGCTTGAGGGTGGCCTGCCCGGATTTCTTGAGGTGTAGCCTGCCATAACAGGAGTTCATGGCCCTTCCACATCCTAGGAGTACTTCTGCAGTGTACCCCAGCTCTCTGCCTTGTCCTCTCCAAGCTGCTGCTTCTCTGGTGTCCTGATACAGTCTTGGCCCTTTCTTCAGAGGTACTTCGTTTTCCCTCAGCCATCCAGTCCTCATCCTCATGCTCCTCGGAAACAGTGTACTGTTTCCTCTCTCCCTTCTCCTTCCCTTGCTTCTCCTCCCTCTGCAGGGGCTTGAACAGCAGGGCCTTCAGGGGCTTGAGCACAGGCCTCAGCAGCAGGCTTTGAGGGGCTTGAGGGCCTGTGGGGGGGTCAACCAGCAGCAACACAGCAGCAGCAGCTTCAGAGTCAGTGGTAGGGGGTGGGGATGCTTGTTCTGCCCTTCTTCACCTTGCCAGGGCTTGAACGAGTAGGCATGGACTTCCTCTTCTTGCCTGACTGGACGAACCACGGTGTTCCTGCAAGATGTATCTGGCGCACCCGTCTTTCCCCTGTATGCTGACTGCGTGCGTGCTGTATCCTTTTATATCCGCGGAGGCAACGCAATTCATACCCCTTTGCATGCACAGTGAACGCTTGCATCCGATATACATCCGCGTGGCTTCCCCTTTGTTTCTTATAGGTGTACGGATGCATCCGTTCATCCGCTATGCATCCACCCTTCTGCTATGTGTCCACTTTTGAAATTCTCCCCGGAAGTCCTTCGGAGGTGTCATCCGCTTCCCTCTGCTTCATCTGCTCGGCTCTGATGAACATCAATAAACATCCCCGACATACTACTCACGTCGTTCTTTTCCATTCTGTTTATGCAAATTTTTGCCACTTTTTGGAGCAGATGAAAACGGATGGAGCCACCTCCAAAATTTTCTCATCAGCTGTGTCCTCTTCTGCATACATTTTTGCGTCCTCGCCAGTGGGACCCTAGCCTTTCGTTTCATTATCTCCTATGACAACTTTCTTCATTCATTTCACATATGTTTTCTGTACAACTTTCTTCTTCTATTGCTCAAAGTGAAACTCCATGGGTTGGTCCATTATGCAGCTCCATATGGTTTCTTGAACCATCAAGTATTGGAACAAGTAGTGAGGGGCTACTTGAGGGTTGCCGCAGAGAGGAAGGGGTCAAGCTATTTTCTAAAGCACCTGTATTCCAGACAAGGAATAATGGATGGAAACTGAACAAGAAGAGATTTTAATAGAGGAGAAACTTTCTGACAGTGAGAACAATCAACCAATGGAACACCTTGCCCTCAGAAGTTGTGGAAGCTTTATCACTGGAGGCTTTCAAGAAGAGATTAGACTGCCATTTGTCAGAAATAGTGTAGGGTCTCCTGCTTGGATGGGGGGTTGGACTAGATGACCTACAAGGTGCCTTCCAACTCTATTAATCTCATCTAATCTAATCTAGTCTCGTCTGCTCTAGTCTTTTCGGAAACAACATTGGCAATGATGGGAATAATCTATCTTGTGTCATCTTGTGTTCTGGCCTCCATCTTGTGTCCTGGCCTCTCAATCCATGCAACTCTCTTAAGAACTCGGTAATCATTAATGTGAGTTGCATAGTGCTTACTCTTTATTTCTCAAGCTTATATCACCATTCACTTATCAAAGAGAATACTGGGCAATGGTAGTGTCCAGCAGAGAAGATACAACAATCTGGGTTTCATTTTACAGTCCTCAGAAGAATGGAAGGCTGAGTCATATTGAGCCAGTCAGGATCATATTCCTGGCAATAGGCAGAGTTAGTCTGCAATACTGCATTGTATATTCAATTATGTACAAAAAGGTACATAATTAATAGGACTGTGCACTCATGGCCCCCATAAATTATGAATAACATCATATGCCATACACCACCCTGTTTGACTTCCTTTGGATGAAACAGTAAACTAGAGACAAATATTGCTTTTGTTTACTAATAACAAATAATGTTGATATAGCCATTCATCCAATAGCCATTATTGTTTCATCCTTTACAGAAGTATATTTTTATAGACACATTTCATGCCCTCAGGGTATATCTAAGTTGCACAGCTTTCAAACTTCTGATAACCAACATTCAACAGAAATTTGGTGGCTAACATTCAACAAATAATATTTCCAAATCATTTGTTCCCATTGGAAAAGCACCACAATCCCTCAGCAATTTCTTTAACAAAGTACTGGGTAATAACAGCATGAATAAGCAGTTTCCTGTAATGAAAACTGTTCTCTTGGGAGGATGCTCATTTGTGCCCATATTCCAGGAATAATGAGGCTAATCATGGAACATTAGTAAAGTTAGCCATAAATTATGAAAGAAAAAGAAAGAAAGAAGGAAGGAAGGAAGGAAGGAAAGAAAAAAGAAAGAAAGAAAGAAAGAAAGAAAGAAAGAAAGAGAAAAAGAAAGAAAGCTTTGATGTTANGAAGGAAGGAAGGAAGGAAAGAAAAAAGAAAGAAAGAAAGAAAGAAAGAAAGAAAGAAAGAAAGAAAGAAAGAAAGAAAAAGAAAGAAAGCTTTGATGTTATTTGGAATGTATTAGAATATCTAAAGTAAGGAGGGTGCCAATTGGAAGGGCAGAATAAAAGTATATTCAGTTATTAGATGCTGAGAAGAATTTTTCTGAATCAAAACTTTAAATGCCTTATGGTAGCTTAAATAGAATGCCCTCATTGTTTACAGTAAAATGCAGGTCATCTTTTTTTGTTTTGAATAATGCTGATCAGAATCTTGAGCTCTAATTTATGGAAATTTAAAAGTAGAAGGAAAAGTGATGGTCCTTCCTTCCTTCTTTTTTTCCCTTCCTTTCTTCCTTTTTATTTGTAAAGAAAATTAAAGTGGTCTTTTATTTTATTTATTTACATTCAGCCTTTATTATTGTTCCAAATAACTGAAAGTAACAAACACATTCAACACACTTTCCTCCTCTTACTTTCTCCACCACAACAACCCTGTGAGGTGGGTTGGGCTGAGAGAGAGGGAGGGAGGGAGGGAGGGAGGGAGGGAGGGAGGGAGAGAGAGAGAGAGAGAGAGAGAGAGAGACTGTTCCAAAGTGGTTGACTTAACTGTCCATAGCATAGTGGTTGACTTAAATGTCCATAGCATAAAATAATTTTAAATATTTCTACATATTCCTGAGGGGAGGGGGAGGGAAGAGAAAGAAAAAAGAAAGCTGTGAGAGCTCCATTAATAAGACGTCAGTTCATCTATGAGGCCCAAAGTAGTTATCTTGAATAATTTTCAAAATATACATAACCCTGATATTTTTTTCACTGTACTTCTTGATGGTTGCCATTTTCCCTGCTTTTTGAAAGGATATTAAGACATCAATAATTTATTTTCCAAAGATGAATCAATATGGTGCAGGAACCTTATAGGATTCTTCACATGATTTTGGACTGTGGGAGGCTTCATTTAGTAATCAGTATCCTTTTACTTTTTCTTTATTAATTTTGTGTAGCCTCCAAGCAAACCAGTTACCACAAAACCATTTTTCCTCTAAAGATAGGACTTTACTACTTTTCCAGATTATAAACTGGGACCACTTGGAAGTGAATTGCCTCATTTCTCCATACAACTGCTTAGTCATATTTACAACTACTTCATTTAAATCACAGATGTCAAACTCAAGGCGTCACATTGCCATTACATGATATTTCATGACATTTTTCACCTTTGTGTAGCCAGGGTGGGCGTGGTCTCAGCATGACACATCCAGCCTATGGACCACCAGTTTGACACTCCTGATTTAAACCAATAATATTTAAGTCATCTGTGAAGATAATTTCAATTCTTCAATAAACTCAACCAATTAAAATGGCAAATACACCACACACATAATCCCAACAATCTTCAAACATGTGGACTCTCCTTCTTCCTTTCTCAATACCTAGAACAGTCTTGTAATTGTAGACAGGGAAAAGATGGTTTGCTTGATCAGCACTCACACTACAATAATAGTTAGGCTGTAAAAAGGCTTAAATTTCCTTTTCATTGAAGGGATTAGCAAAGCAATCGACTTTGCTGCTGGCACTTTCTATCTCTCAATTGAATATGCATGGCTAAAAAGGCATCCCTTCCTATGCTAATCTGGTTAACTCCTCACCACATTCCAATTAGTTAAAACAATGAAATTGTATCCATTAGGGTAATTAGCTAATTGAAGGAAACTGTCTGCTTGAATGGCTCCTGGAAAAAGGTGGCCTTTCTTGGAACTGTCAACATAACAATCTTTATCAATCTTTATCAACCAATCTTTATCAATCAATCAGAATACAGTAGAGCTGGAAGGGATCTTGGAGGTCTTTTAGTAAACCCTCTGCTCAAGCAGGAGACCATATCATTTCAGACAAGTGACTATCCAGTCTCTACTTAAAAACCTCCAGTGATGAAGCACCCACAACTTCTAAAGGAAAGCTGTTTCACTGGTTAATTGTCCTCATTGTTAAGAAATTTCTCTTTAGTTCTAGGTTGCTTCTCTCCTTAGTTTCCATCCATTGTTTCTTATCTTGTCTTCTGGTGCTTTGGAAAATAAATTGATCCCTTCTTCCTTGTGGCAGTCCCTCAAAATACTGGAATACTACTATCATGTTACCCCTCGTCCTTTTCTCTAGAGAAGTTATACCCAATTTCTGCAACCATTCTTCATATGCTTTAGTCTCCAGTCCTTTAATCATCTTAGTTGTTCTTTTCTGCATTTCCAACAGAGGTGGTATGCAGCAGGTTCTGACCAGTTCTGGAGAACTAGTAGTGAAAATTTTGAATAGTTTGGAGAACCGGCAAATGCCACCTCTGACTGGCCCCTACTCCATCTGTCCCTTGCCTCTGAGTCCCAGCTGATTGGCTGGGTCTTTTTTTGTTGTCCTGCACAGGAGAATGGAGCAGGAAAGCAGGTTAGTAGGGTGGGGAGGGAATGGAATTTTGGAGTAACCTTCCCCCAGGAGCGGGGAGGGAATGGAGATTTTGCAGTAATCTTCCCTGAAATGGAGTGGGAATGGAAATTTTCCCTTGCCATACCCACCAAGCCATGCCCACCAAGTTATGCCCACAGAATCAGTAATAATTTTTTTTGAATCCCACCACTGACTTCCAAGTTGATGAAACTAATAACCAATAACATTATCTATGTTAGGAATTCAACTTTCCTTTTAAACTTACTTTTTTTCTACAAATGCCATTCCTTTTTCTTTCTCATACGGAAACTGTTGATTGCAACTCAATAAATCATTTTCTTTTCAGCAATGAGCTCTGCTCTTCTTTCATTCATTTGCATGAATAAAAGGAGTAATATTTTGCAATACATCCACTTCAAATGTGATGAAGTATGAATTCAAGATAATGGATTATATCAGTACATTATGGTCAAATATATCAGTCCATATATTTGACAATATTATTGCACTGTGGCTAATTCAAGCAGATGCAATTTCACATTTGAAGAAAAAGCATATTAAAACACTTTGTGAGTACTACCATAAATCCTTATCATTAAATATAAAAAATGACTTAACAAGACAAACATATAAACAAGTTGGGAAGAATCAGAAGGGAAGACAAAAAAACTACACAGATCACACTGAATTGTGATGTATTATACCTTGTGCTTTCACTTTTAATTATACTACTAAGGAAAAAAATGGATTGAAATATGGCTGGTATCTCTAAATTGTCTCAATGTGTACAGAATGACGATGAATATCTATAAATTGTGAAATGTTGAGAAGAAATTTTCTGGTCTCTTTATATTTTTTCTATGATCTTCAAAGACTTGTTTGATCTTTTGGACCATTTAATATTTAAATATCTTTAAATGTTTTATTTCAATTAAAGCATTTAATGTCTTTGTCAATCTGAATATTTTTAGGCTTGATGTAAGTGATTGGCTGGTTTTAGACTTTTAGCAGGTGATTTTATCCCTTTGTTCTGTGTTAAATGATCCATTGTACTCTTTAATTTCATTCTTTCTGCCAATTTTAAGTCTCAGTGGAAAACCTGATTGTATTAGGGATAGACTTTTAAGCATAGTTTTAAACTTTACTATGAATCACCAATTCATATTATGAATAAGCTTGTACCCAAACTGAGATTGAAAGAATTACCTAAATCTTTCTTTATAAATCATGAAAATTATACAGAGTGATATTAATCAAGCTCTTAGTCACTGGAATAGGAAGGTGACTGAGGCTCTGGATAGGATTGCACCCTTGCGACCTCTCCTCACCCATAGATCTCTTTGTGACCTGTGGTATACAAAGGAACTGAGACAGATGAAATACATGAGGTGACGTCTAGGCGCCGCTGGCGGAAGAACTTGATCAAACACAGATAAGAGCTGCTATTAAGGCCCACCTCATGGTGATTTGTGCAGTAAAGTGTAAATACTTCTCCACACTAAGTGCCTCTGTAGATAATCACCCAGCGATTCTCTTTAAGGTGAGCCCCCTCTTCTTGGGGAAGGAGGAGATTGAGGTCCACCTGAAGGGGTGTGCTGAGGAATTTGCAGGTTTTCTGGAAGAAAAAAATTGCTCGACTTTGTTCCCAGATAGATGCTGGAGTGGTTGCTGGTCCAGTGAAAGCTCCTGAGGCAAGTTCTTGCCCTATTATCTGGGAATGGTCTGACCCTGTTGTTCCTGAGGAAGTGGACAGGATCCTAGGAAGTATGCACACAAGCACCTGTGTTTTAGACCCATGTCCCTCCTGGCTTGTGAAAGCTTCCCAGGAAGTGACAGCGGGTGGACTCTGGTGGTGATTAATGTTTTCCTATAGGAGGGGATGGTGCCCCAGCACTTTAAGGAGTATGTGGTTTATCCTCTTCTTAAGAAGCCATCTCTGGACTCCACCTAGTTGGATAATTTCTGACCTGTTTCCAATCTTCCCTTTTTGGGGAAGATCCTGGACTCACAACTCCTGCTTGAAGAAGACCTTTGCACAACTATGGGTTGTGTACCAGTTACGCCCTTTCCTGACCAACACAGTCCCTACTCACAGTCACTCATGCCCTTGTCACTTCCCGTCTTGATTATTGCAGTGTGCTCTACATGGGGTTGCTCTTGAAGATCATCTGGAAGGTTCAGTTGCGACAAAATGAAGCAGCCCACATGGTTTTGTGCAAACCCCGGTGTGCACATATTTCACCACTCTTGCGGGAGCTGCATTGGTTGCCAATTTGCTTCTGGGTACAATTTAAGGTACTTGTCACCTTTAAAGCCCTTCATGCTTTGGGACCAGCTTATCTGAGGGACCATCTCTTTCCGGTCACATCTACCTGACTCATCAGAGTGGGGAGGCAGGGAATGTTGCAGGCCCTATCCCTGAGGGAGATACACCTGCTGGGACCCAGAAGAAGGGTCCATGATGGCTCCCTCTCTCTGGAAAATCATTCCCCCAGAGATTCTGCCAGCAAGCCTGGAGAACACAGAGCAGGATGGAGCCCATCAAATGGCTCATGTGACCTACTGTCATCAGGGTGGGGGATGGGAGTTGAAGGTGAGGTTTTTTTTCAGATTTTGTTTTATTGTACTTTATTAATTTATTTGATTCTTTTTGTTAGTTTTTATTCTTTTTTAAAAAAAATATGGTTTTACATTCTGTAAGCTGCCTCAAGTAGTCATGGGTGAATAGGCAGCAATATAAATTCAATAAATAAACAAACAAACAAACAAACAAATATATAAAGTTAATTATTATTTACACAAATAGAACTTCTGAATGTATTCAGACATGATTCTTTGTCCAATATTGGTATCAAGACCAATTCTCTGTAGTGGTTAAGATAGTGAAGTAGAATCTGGGAAACCATGAGTTCTAGTCCTCCCTTAGGCTTGAAACTGACTGAGATAGTTGAGAATGAACAAGTCACCTTCTTTCAGTCCTCCATCTCCATCCCATAGTAGTTGTTGTGGAGAAAATAAGAGATGAGAGAACATTATGTATGCCAACTTGAACTGTACAAAATATATATGGATACACATCTAATAATACTTCTGACCAATATCATGGGACAAATATGAAAGGACAAGCATTATCGGCAGGATATAATAAAAATATTTATGACAACTTAGAAAATCACTTCAGATAAAAATATGGGAATTTTACTGCATTGACTGGCCACTCAGATACAGTACATGCCAAAAAATTAATTTTTTTGTCATTTATGAGATATAATCAAATGTTTAGCAGCAAATTCAAATTTCTACTGTTTGGCAGTCCTGTAGCATACCTTTCATCCATGCCTTGCATGAAAATAAGCTCAAGGAACATTTCAAATATCTGCCCCAAACACAACTGGATGATTACACATCACAGATGCCATTTATGGAAATAATACCGGATGATCAGTAAATCCCTATTTTGGATCCATTATATATTTGGTTTATTCACATCAAAATAAGCATGCATGCACTACATTATTATGATGGTGTACTGACATGCTCACCAAAGACAAGTGAAAGCTTATCTCTTCCATGTAGAAGAGATTTATGTATTAAGCAGATCTATATATGGATTTGATACTGAAGTACATTTGAGCACATTTTGAGCTGTTGGTGAAACATAGTCCATGCAGTTCCGACCATTTTGGAAGTAGATCCTTTGTTCTACTCCTTGTGTGTTGTTAGAAACAACTCAAGCAATAAATGATTACTAGCAAGTTAGCATTCCCAAGTCATTGATCATCCAATAAATGATTACTAGCAAGTTAGCATTCTCTTCTAAGCACCTGTGGTACCTATATTATTCCTTGCTGATTTGCTAACAATATGTTTTTTGATTATTTAAGGCAAAATATTAAGCAGTATAAAACCCACTATATGAAGTTATGAAATTGAGAATGTTAATGGACTATTTCTTTTAAAGACAATGTTTTCAAATTCCGTGAAGTCCCTATAATTTTCTGGTGCAATTAATTTTAAGAAAGCCCCCAAGTAGCACAAAGGATAGGGACATTCTTGTTTTTGGTGGCCAACATCTGGAGGTCTACAGAAGACCTCCAAATCAAGTATCTGCTTTTGAGTCTTCTCTTGTTTGACTGCCTCAATTATAGTAACATATAAAACATTCATCTGGCCATTCTTTGTTTGCGTATGTTGGACAGGCAGATTCTACCTCACTACCTTTTAAGAAAAACAAAGAAATGACAGGTCAATAAAAAATGTGACACCATATTCAGTTCTAATTGTTCCTTTATTGAATTATGGAAACACAGCTGTTTACTAATACTGGCAAAACAAATGAAACAAACAAACTGTTTACTGAAATTTTTTTTGAATCACAATATGACATCTACACCCATAACTAACAGACAAACAAATTACTTCTTGTCTGCTGTATAAACTTTTTCTGAAAGAAAACTTGCCTATATTGAAAGCAACATATTTTCTACAGGTCGTCCTCAATTTATGATTACAATTAGTTTCAAAATTTCTGTTGCTAAGTAAGATGGTTGTTAAATGAATTTTGCCCCACTTTGCAACCTTTCTTGACACAGTTGTTCAGTGAATCATTCAGTTGTTAAGTAAATCTGACCTCTATTGACTTTGCTGGTCAGAAAGTTGCAAAAGCTGATCACATGAACTTCAGAAGTCCCAAAGGTGATCTTTTTTCAGGAGGCAACTGGACTTTCTTGTTGTTCTTCACCATCATAAATAAGTGTCAGTTGCCAAGCATCTGAATTTTGATCACATGTCAGTGGAGATGCTACAACAGTTTTAATCACTTTTTTCACTGCTGTTGTAACTCTGAATGCTCACTAAATGAATTGTTGTAAGTCAACAACTACAGGTATTGACCTGAACTAAGATATGAATTTGAATGTTATAGAACTGGCAAATCCATCCTACCTTTACATAGGTTTGACTGTCATTTTAAAACATTTTTTCTATATAGTGAATTAATAGAATGCCAGATAAATTTCTGTATCATTACAGAATTATTTCATGCAAACCATCCTTAAAGAAAAACCATAGTTTGTTCATTATTGAAAGTAGATACCATTCTCCTTTTTGTATAAACCCTAAACTCTGAATATTTAAAATATGTGGCTGCGGCAATGTCTACTAATTTACTGTAATTTTAAAAGAGAGTTAGGCGATTAACCTAGGAATAAATTATTCTGAGCACAATGCACATTGGATTAAACCACAGTTTGTTTAAACATGGTTTATTAAATCACAATTTACCAGGTTAAAAAGTAATTTATAAATAATGGTTTATAAATCAAATTGATTGGATTGCCATAATGTGACCCCTGCAGTCAATTTTTAAAAAAGTCTATTCAGCTAGTGAAATAGCTAAATGCATAAGATTGCTCTGTTAATGAATGCAAAGGGGTATTAACCTAATTGCAAGATGCCACATCCAAGATCAAGGGCAGCATGCTTTTGAATCAGTTGCTAGGGAACAAGAATAAAATAAGCTCTAAGTTCTTGTACATTGGTTATTATAGGAAATTGGGTGGTGAACATAAGATTCGTTTGGTCTGAACAGCCTTGCTATGCTTATATTTTTTTCTGTTCAACAAAATAATAGTCATTTATATTTTGATAACATTTATTCCCTATGATCTACACTAAGAGGCCTTGTGGCAAATTGTATGCTGCATTAGCCACAACCTACATGAATTAGAGTAAATTTACTTTTTTTCTTGTATGCCAGGCTTGATTTTGAAATCTTTGAAGGAAGAATAATGAAGGAGAAGGGAAATTTGTTCAATTGTTTAAGCTAATTTGTCAACATTATGAATAAAGCAGGGAAAGATCACAAGATAAATCTTTGCCTGCTGAAGATTATCTGACCGGAGGGAACTTCCCCCTTCCCACAAACACACAAACTCTCTCACACACATTCACACACATCATCACAATTTACATAAGTTTGACAGATGTAGTATATGGATATATATATTAATGTGCTTAATTTAGTTTGCATATTTTAGACATATTTGATACCACCCTGTGTCATGAACCACTTACCTAATCACATCTGTTACATGGAAAAATTCAAGTTGACCTCCATAAATTATATGCTATCAGGTACAAAGTCCTACAATTGCTGATATAATAGTCTTCTACTATCCACAATTTTCCATGCACAAATAAAGGTAAACTTTAGAACCTTTAATGTCTTTGAATTATGACAATAATTGGGATTAGAACTTCTAGTGTTAAGTCACGTGGTCATTAAATTGTGTTGTGCTTATGTTATTCTCGATTTTACAACCTTATTTACTGTGATCTTTAATCAAATTGCATGGTTGCTCAGTAAATTCAGTTTCTTTCATTGATTTTGTCAGACCTTATTGGGAAGATTACAAATAGTGATCACATTACTCTTAATATGCTATAGCCATTGTAAATATGTGCCAATTGCCAACTTGTGAGAGCATGGACTTTGAACAGTTAAAAAAGCACTGAAAACAATGTACTTATGACAAGGTCATGCTTTTACAAGTTGAACAGTCATTAAACAAATCTAATTAATACAATGTATAGTTCTACATTAGTAGTGTTGATATACGTGTACACATTTTCATTGTCATGGAACACTGGTCAACAGTGACAATAAAGTCAGTATTGTATTATATTCCTAAAGGATACATTGATAGTTTTTTAAACAGATTCAAAAATAGTGGGAAATTACTCTATGAATGAATTAGTATGGACATGCTCTAGATAGCAATGTCTTCCTCCCATTTCCTATAGTGCTCATTTACTATATGCACATTTGACTGTCAAAGATTTTTTCTCATTTTTCCCTACAATCAGAATCAGACCCCAGATGTCATGTAGGCAGACTATCTTTTAAATTATTATCTTTAATAATGCATTATTTGGGTGCTCACCTGGCACAAGAATGAAAAAGTATTTTTTTGAGAAGACTAATAAGACAATATAATAATGGTCTTAATAACTATGCCTTTTTATTTCCAGAATAAAAACTCTACTAGATTAGCACATCAAATACACACTGCCATTAAATATATACTAATCAATTCTGGCTGTTTGACAGTACTTATAGTTATTTGCAATGTAATCCTTCACTGCCCACTGAAGAGTTATCAGAATTGGTAATGGTTCTAATAAAAACAGGGGGTTGATTTTGAAAGCAACAGAGAAAAAAAATCATTTGTCAAGAAAGAAATTAAATGTTCATAAAGTACATGAGGTACCCTACGAGTACACCCTGAAGTGGTTCTGAAATCGAGGCAAAAATCCTCATGAAATTAGATTAAGGACTTTGTTGTGTATGGAACTTGGTAGGCTCCAAGTGCCTTAATCTGATTGGCCGAGAAGGCCGTTCTCGGATTGGCTATTAGGGAACCAATCCGATTGGCCCGCCTGATGGCGGGAACACTCAAAGTACTGTCATTGGCCACAAGCCGCGAGCAAGCCACTTTTAGAAGGGCTGCCGCGGCTTGGGCTGTTGTTCCATTACCATTGCCTTACTGTTTAAAATAAAAGAGTTGTTGTTGGAACCCGGTCTCGCGCAACTTATTTCCGAACTGAACAGATCTCATTATGCCCTCATAGTTTGTCCAGAGTTGTTAGATATTCATGCTAAAAGATAGGTAACAAAGGAGAAAAAAAATCTGTGTTCATATAATGAATTTGGAAAGGTTATCAGTACCTATGTTTATTGTGAAATCTCTACCTCCTTCATTTTTTTAGCCACAAGAGGAAGAATCCAGAGATCTTTATTTCTTAGTACTCTCTTTAGATTTGATATCCAAGATCTTTCTTCTCCAGAATCTAGCAATTCTGGGCATCTTTGCAAATAACAATCATGCAGATTCAGTATCCCTAAATGGGTTTCCATTTAGTTCAAATAATTATTCAATAAACCTCATATTTCTCTTTGCTTTATTTAAAGCCTTCCTCCATATTCTTTATATATATATATATATACATACATATATACATACATACAT